>WSXT02099979.1:0-11472 GCA_011762715.2 Neuroterus valhalla
ATACTATAACCTTGGTTTTACAACCCTCGCACGGTCCACCTGGGAGCAACTGTTATTCAGGAAAAATAACACAAGCTCCCAGTGGAACCGCGGTAAAATACACCTATGGTCGCGCTGCTGGTCCAGATTCTATTAAGAATTCTTGATGGAAGAAGCTCACTGCTGCACGCCAACATCTAGCCCGTATCTTCACCTCATATTTAAAGTCGGGATTCTCTATTCCGCAGTGGCTGGTGTTGGGACGAACGGTACTCCTATCGAACAAAGACGACTTGTCGAACCCATAAATCTACAGGCCAATAACTTGTCTGAATACCCTCTATAAGATCTTTACATTTATCCTGAATGACAGGATTTCTGGATGATCTGATCCTAGGCGCGCTTAAAATTGCAAACGAAACCAGCCGCGGAGCAGATGCACGATGGTAATGTGCCCGTGTAGCGAGCAGGATTTTAAAATGAATTTTCATGCCTGCAATTTCTCATACAATATACATGTTAGAAATTATTTTTTGGGAATTTTGTAATATATTTTGTATGTTTGAAAGACTGTTGCGGGAAAATTATGAGACTTGTAGCAGAACTCTCTAAGAATAATGTCACGTATCAAGTAAAATATGTTATAATTATTCGTTATATTCTTAATAAAAATTTTCTCCACATAATCAGATTCGGCAGCTGCTAGTAGTGATTCTCCCAAATCTGGCCCTCCTCAACCTGTTCCTCCTCATCCTGTTACTCCAGTTATAAAGGTTCATCGTTATGGTGTTGATTTAATAAGAACTGGACTTCATTGGAAAATTGGTTCAGAATTCTGCTTTCTTTCCAAATAAGTGAGATGATGGCCTGATGGTTAAATTAAATGAAAATAACCATTTAATTTATTTTGTTTTCAATTTCGGAGAATTGCATCGATTTCGAAGAAATTCAAAGCATTCTCAGGGATTTATACATAGGTTCAAAAGTTGAAGTATAACTGTGTAATATGCATACTTGTGTGTGACATATGTGTGTGACATATGTGTGAACACTGAAAAACCAGCAAGTGATATCTATATTTTTCTGCATCTCTGAGCAAATATTACATGTGCGAAATCACATGACTCGTATAATTATGTGTATGTACTGAAGATACACATTTCAACATAATTTGTCCCTAATCGTTTATTATTCTACCCATCGTATTATTTCTTATCACCAAAATGATGTGAAGAAATCCGTTTCCTTACATGCTTTCAAATTCTTGCAAAACACGAGGCAGAGGAGTTAACCCTGTTAATCTTAAAGAGGATGAGCTTGATACAATTATAGTTTATTCCAACATTTATAAGCTGCCTAAACAATTCATCATCAGCGATACGTGGAACTTGAATATAAATTCTAGCCAATCAATAAAAGAAGCGATAAAATTGCGACACTCATTAGTGTGTCCTCCGGAATATGTGGAATGTTCTGGAATTCACAACATATCTCGATAAAAAAGTAGTATCACGAAATAATAAAAAATCTTCAACTAACTGTTGTTGAGAACCTAATTGATTTTTGAATGATTTGGAATTACTATGTTCATTACATTGGAAATTCGAAAATGAAATCCTAAAAGTCTAGGCGATTGCAGAATATGTTCTGCCGAGTTTCGAATGAGTGAAAGCATTCCTCAGAGATTTCGAATTCTTTCTAGAAAGAACGAATCCTATAAAGATTTTGATGGAATTCAAAGCATTCTCAGGGATTTATACATAGGTTCAAGAGTTGAAGGAACTTCAAGAACATTTTGAAGATTTCACAACTGTTCTGAAAAATAACAAAGAATTGGATTGTTTGGAACTTCAAGAAACATGCAATCTAAGAAATTGCAAAAATTGCACGGTTTTCAAGTATGAAGTTTTAAAAAAAACTTATTTAATGCTCTAAACTACTAATACGAAACATAGATGTGTGATAAGCATACTTGAAAAAAACCTGTCATATTCTTTTATTCGTGCAAAAACATGACCCGTTGATAATTAAATTCCTGATATGTTGTCTGCTGCGGATAAAAGCAGAAAAATCACTAATTTTCATAGAGAAGCATCTGATATATGGAATTCATGGATGAATTATTCAGATTAATTTTTAACAACAAATATGATGAATACACTTTGAAACTCGCTTAGCTTAGTGAATGAAAATCGTAAACTGTTATGAATATAATTTTTTATTTCCTATCAAACAACTAGGTTAATTACTGATACTGGTTCACAATAGGAAATATTGTAATCAGTCGATATTTGCCAATTCTGGAAAGATCTCATGTGAAGAAGAAAATGGTTAGGAAATAATACGTAGATGGTATGTTTTGATCTACTGATCTGTGAGTTTATTTGAAAAACGAGCTTTCAAAACATACCATCTACGTATTATTTACTCACTGATCAAAAACTCAACATCTAACAATAATGGTTAGGAAATAACTTCATTTTCGCAGGAAATCTTCAGTTTTCTGGACTATGTTTTAGGATTATTAGAAATGCTTCCGAATTCCCATTTACTCATGGTAAAGTTCACAACCGATTTCTTATTTCTATTCTTCGTACTCTCATCTTCTTCATTCGATAAGAATCGGACTGCCTTGTTTGAAATTGTTCTTGCTGACCAGGAAATTGGAACAGTTTTGCAGGAAATTCTCTGTTTTGTTGAAGATTTAATTTTTTGTTGGAATAACCATCAACACGAATTCCTTGAAAAACAATTGAATTTTCAACCTTGATATATTGAGAATTAAATTGAAACAAACAGACGAGTTTTTCGACGAAGAGTTTCATTTCAACCTGTGTGTGTGTGTGTGTGTGTGTGTGTGTGTGTGTATGTATGTATGCATATGTGTATGTATTATGAATGTATGTATGCATGTATGTATGCATGTATCACTATTGGGAAGACCTTTGATACACTCCTCTGGTGCCGGAAACTGGAGCTCAAGTCTGTAACCCAGCTATTTTGGATGGAAATTCGAAAAAATGTAGCATTCCGAAACTTTGTTATATATGTGATTTTTTTTCTAGAAAAATAAAATTATTGTCGGAAAAATAGAATTTTCAAAATTCATAAAAACAAAGAAAAATGTCGTTTTGAAACAAATAACGTACAATCCGAAAAAAGTCAGCAGAATCAAAGTAAAACAGGTGGTATAAGATGGTTAAAAGGGTGGGGGAACCAGAATACCTGACAAAGTTGAAAAAAGAGAGTAAGCGGAGTAGAGTATTACGGTTTAAAATGGTAAAGGGGATGAGAGCGTGTAGATACTGGATGGATGAAGAAGAGAAAATGTGTAGAATGTGTGGCTGTGAGGTGGAGTCGTGGGAACATGTGTTAGAGGTGTGCACTGGAGAGAGAGAGGAAGGAAGAAGTGTGAGTGATTGTGTGAGAGGAATATTGGATGAAAGTGGTCAGGGAGTAGAATGGATGAGGACACTGGAAGAACTTAGGGAAGAAAAAGCCAAGGGTTTATCCGTTTAAAAGGAAGTTGGAGTAATAAAGTAAAAATTCAAAAAGTACATGAAATTGAGAGAAGGTCAGAGGAAACGGAAGCCCTGGAAGCTCGATCAGGCGAACTTAGTATCGATGTTAATAGTAGCAAATAGCCAAAAAAATTAGTTGTTAAGCGTTATACTTAAGCTAGAATAAGTAGTTTAAGGCACTTATGTAACCTATTGTAAAAGGGAACGGAGGCCTTCAAACCCGTGAAAGGGAATAAAATAAATTACATACAATTAAAGGTCATATTCCTTAATTTTGGTAGCTTTGAGCTATAAATTTCTTCTTTTCAAATACTCCATAAATTCAAAATAATTTGAACCTACTCCATATGGAAAATTCTTATTTTCCAAAATTGTCATCTACAATTATTTGAGTTTGAACGCTTCAATGTTCCATTTTGGAATCAGAGATTTAAATACTTCGGAATCAATAATTTTTCAACTCTCTCGTTTAAAGCACATTCAATTCATAACCTTCCCAAGTTAAAATTATTAAACATAAAAATTTGTAGTATAGAATTTTCGAATATATATTCAGGAAAAATTCAATTCGAAACATTCTTTTTGGGCATTTGTGATGAGTGATGTCCGCCTGTCAATTTATTTTGTTTAATGACGCACTTCAAGCGTATAAAAGTGGAATTACAAAATTCTGGTAAAACTCCCATCTTTCGGCTTTAATACGCTTCCCATGTGAATTTGATTACAGTACATATTGTGATTTTAAAGAGATTATGCAAAAGTGCGTAATGATAACGTTTATAATATGGTTGAAATTTTCAACGCTAATCACTTGTATTTTCATGTCGACTGATTCATGTGTTAATATAGAACATGTGTAGAATTAGAACATTATTCAAGTTGTGCGCGTGGACGGATATTGTATTCATCACGTTCTATTCGCTTTTCCTCATTTATCTGAATTGGGACAGGGAATTTCAGAAATTTATTATAGTTTTTATTTTAGGGCAGGGAGTTTCAGTGAAGAAGTATCATTCCGCTAGGAACAGGGGATTTCTCACAGTGATGGCAAATTTTTGAACTAATTATGATTTGGATTCAGAAAAGAGGAATTTGAAAAAAAAATTTCCTCCGATTCCAAATACGTCACGATTTTGAAGTCCCCTCTTCTGGATTTTAAATAAAGGAAGTACTTCAGTCAGTGTTCAGAGTAAAAGTAGTATTCCGAAGAAGAAATATTTCTGAATTATTATAGGTAACTTGTTTACATTGTTCATTGCCAATTCATCCTTTTTTAGTTCAAAAATCAAGTACTTCTTTCGAATTTGAACTTTTTTGTTGAAAATCAAATTTTCTTGTGAAAAATGCATTATTTCGATTCAAAACTCACTTCCGGTTAAAATTCGGAGTACTTTTAAAAAAAATCAATCATTTTTTGGTAAAAATTCAAGTATTTAGCTAAACACTGATTTTTGAATTTGAAAATTAAATAAACTCCATTAACTCAAAGTTCAACTGTTTCATTTTTAGTGGAAAATTGATCTTTCCTAGTTCAGAATTCGACAATGCGGTGGAAATGTGTCTTTTTGAATTGAAAAATCAAGTGATTCGGTGAAACTTTGCATATTTTGTGGAAAAATCGAGTTTTTGGAAAAAATTATCTTTTCCTCCGGAAGTTAATATTCTTCTTAAAAAATTCTTTCCTACGTTTAACAATTCAAGTTATACAGTTAAACATTTTCCATTTTAGTCGAACATTTATCTAATTGAAAACTCTTATGTTTGGTTTAAAATTAATTTTTTTAACCAAAAATGATAACAATAATAATAATATTATTATTCTATTTTAATCACTATTCCATTTTTGTTTGGAAATTTTTATTTTTATAGTTAGAATTTCAACCATAAAAATTTGTATTTTTGGTCGAAAATCAATATTTTGGCAAAAATTAAACTATTTTCGTTGATGGTTCATTATTCCAGTAAAAAATCGTCTTTCTGTTTTAAAATTCAACTACTTAAGTCGAGCATATACGATTTTATTTGGTTCTTCATCTTTGTTGTGGTATAAAATTCTTCTGCTAGGTTTGAAATTGGTTTTTTGAACTAAAAATGTTCCTGTTCCATTTTTGGTCAAAAATCATTATTTTTTGATTGCAAAATTGGAGTATCTTTTTGAAAGACTGTATTTGTTCTTGGAAAATTATTCTTTCTATCTGAAAATGAATCGTCTTGTTTAAATATTCACCTTCATACTTGAAAATTGTAGCGATCTAGTTGACTGTTCTGATTGAAGATTCATAATGTTATTTAAAAATTATTCGCATTGGTTGAAAAATGAAAAATTTTGTTGAAAAAACGTTTTTTTGTTATCGGCAATTGATTTTCCTTGATTGTAAGTTTAACTGCTGATATTTTTGTGAACAAAATAATTTTATTTTCCTAAAATCTGAGTATTCTTTTCGAAATTCACTTATTTTGCAATGTTTGATCATTTGTGTAAAAGAATGTATTTCGAATTGTTTGAGTTTAAAGTTTTGACTAGTGCCACATTCGTTAGATAAGTAATAACTTTCTCCATAAAATTAGATATTACCAAACAGTATTCTTCATAGATTCAATAAAAATAATTGAATATTATTGTGAGAGAAGAAAAATAATTCGAAGAACTGTTTCAAATCTTTGCGGGCAAGAAAATTTTCCTGGAGTCCAACTTAAGATGACTTTGTTGGCGCAGCCTTGGCTTTTGATCACTTTTTTGGTTTCAAGTACACTCTGAAGCTTTCTAGAAATTATGGACTTGAAATAGCAGTAGCAAGTGCTTTCAATTTTGGTGTGAAGGAATTTGTTTCTCCCAAGGCGTTGAATTTTTCTTAGATACGAGAAGAGCAGAGTCGGTTGAGACGAAACCCAGCGGGCTTTTAGGCGCTCGTAAATTCTGATAAAGTGAAAATTGGGGCCGACCTAACGAACTTATGTAGCCGCGTGCAGGGGATGCAACCGAACACATCTTTTCTTCTCCTCTGCGGCACGTTCCTGCTAAGCGCGTTTTTCAACTGCGTATTCGGGATTCGACTCACATTAGTATCGCAACCCGAGAATTACCTCAGAAATATATTTTTTGAAGTACCTGAAGCCATTATCCACATCAGAACAACTGATTATTCATTTTGTACTTGACTATGCTGTTACGATAGCCAATTGGATAATAATCAATCAAATCCATTCCTAAAGTTTACAACACGTTTTGAAATTTTATCTTTGAGTGCGACTAAAACAAGTTTTCGCTTACCAGACTTCTTTCTTGGATGATATTTTCATTTCCAGATAACATTTTTATAATAACGTTAGGTCATAAAAAGTGACTTCTTAAAAATCTGTAGGAATTTCTTAAAAACCCTTATAATTCTTTGGGGACCTTCGAAAATTTTGAGAACGTGTTGAATTTTCCAGAATTGTCAAAATACCTCGAAAACTTTGAATCTTTGGAAATCTCTGAACTTTTGTTGAGATCTTACGGATTTCTGAAAAACTCTCCAAAATCTCTTACGTTCCTTGATAATAATCCATTGAATCTCACAAAATCTAAAAAATTCTTAATTTTCTTCTGAATTGAATAGAGTTCCTTGGAGACCTTTGAAATTTCAAATCTGTGGAATCCCCAGGATCTCATCGAATTAGGAAACTTGCAAACAAGATACTTTCGTAAGAATTTTTATAAGAGGAAAAATTTGTCCCAAAAGATGACGTACCTAAGTCGAAGAGAGCTTCATAACTTCATTGTTTCTTAGAATAAATGAATAGTTTCTGAATTTTTTTGCTCCATTGAAGTATGGCATGATAACCTGCGGAGAAGCGACAGATTTGAAAAAAAACATAATTAAAGAATAATTTGACAAGAAAGAGAGAAATAAGCCAAGATGGTTCGGTCTCGTTGAGGGAATAGATGAAGAACGATTAACAAGGCAAGAGTAGGTAAGGTAGGGTAAATGAAAGCATACCAAGAGGCAGACTGAAAGAGGATTGGTTAGAATGTGGAAATGAGACCATGAAGAAATTTGCGATTGGGCCTAATATTGGGCCAAGATCGGTTTCCGTTCTTAGACCGTCGGCAGCCAACCGTCGGCCGTGTATTGGCATGATAACACTAAAAGTACTTGGGCCAGGCTTGTATGCCAGGGTACCTTCCTGATCAGCAGCTTGCGATAACCAACGGCTTATTTTTGGAAGAATGTCTCTGTTTTTCTGAATCGTGCTACGAAATTGTCTGGAACATAAATGTAGAAATAAGTTTATTGATCATTAAAAGTTTTTTCGTTCAAAAAAATGTGAAACTCTGTAAATGCAAAAAAGATCAAATTTTTTTCATAAAATTATGTATTCATTCAAAATTTTAGAAAGTTATAGTTCAAGTAGAGAAAGAACAGTTTGAGGATAAATTTGATAATTACATGTCTTTTGTTTTTCTACTGGTACTTTTCAAAAAGTTTATATACATTCCAGAGTTTTGAACAGTTAAAGGGCTGAGAAGTTTTTTTTCTCTTCATCGCAATTATCTACAATTCACATAAAATTATGTAGTATTTATGATCAAATATCCCATTATTCATCAAGATTGAAGATGGAATATTGTGTATTCATGAAAATAGCCTTTCTTCAATAATAAGCTTGTCTGTAATAATCGAAGAAGCCTTGACATGAAGGGAAATTGCAATCAAGAATAGTACAAAGTACATGTCAATATTGCTTGGGATTACATCACCTTAAAAAAAGATCATATGTACAATAAGATTTTAACATGGAATACCATGCTGCAAATTTGAAAGAAATTGATGTTTATGTGATAATCAAATATTTATCGTAAACATATACCTCACAAAAACATTTAAAATGTTAGAAAAGAGCTAATTCATCGTGTTTTATCTCTTATGGAAAAATCCTGACCGTAAACGTAGTGAGAATCCCGTAATATTTTCTATGCAAAATTCACCTTCTTGTTAATAGGTCCACATATGAGAGTTCTGAAATCAACTCGAGCTAACTTTCAAGATAATTGCATAGTTATTCAAAAAATAAGTGGACGATATTTTAACCATACTTTTTCGAACATGAGTTTTATTCTAAGATACGGTCAATAGTCTTTTTTTTATTTTGGCCAAATGTTATTAGTGGCTCAATTAAAAGAAAAAACTACCTACATATCATTATAACAATATCCGCTCAGAAAATATTCAGTATCGTCTATTCTTCTAATTTTCTATGATTCTTATGAACATTCACACACTGTCAGAAGTAATCGGTATTTTCCCATGCCTTGCTATGTAAATTTTGGTGGCTTGGATTCGAAGATTGGGAAAATTACAGAAATTTTATTTGGCAAGTTAGGTTGCTTTGAATCTACAGTGAGTCGCTAATAACTCTTGGCCGAAATATAAAAAAAAATCTATTGACCATATCTTATAATAAAACTCATGTTCGAAAGAGTATGGTTAAAATATCGTTTACCTATTTTTTGGTTAACTATGCAATTATCTTGAAAGTTAGCTCGAGATGATTTTAGAACTCTCATATGTAGAATTATTCCCAAGAAGGTGAATTTAGCATAGAAAATATTACGGGATTCTCACTACGTTTACGGTCAGAATTTTTCCATTTGTATTGTTATAAAATTGCAAATGTGTTTTAATTATTTATGAATAATATAAATCTCTCGAAGTTGATTTTGGTCACTACGGATAACAATTTGTAGGGAACTTCCTGTAGAATATCATTTTGGGCACGTAGTGCAAAGCCAGATTCACTGGCACCATCGTCATCACTTTCGAGGTTATTCTTGGTCACTTTGGATGTCAATTTCTAAAAAACTTCCTGTAGAATATCATTTCGGACAACCAGTGCAAAGCCAGATTCACAGGAACCATCGACATCACTTTCCAGGTTATTGTTGGTCACTTTAGATGTCAATTTGTGAAGTACTTCCTGTAGAATATCATTTTGGACACCTCGTGCAAAGCCAGATTCACGAGGACCATCTTCATCACTTTCCAGGTTATTCTTGGTCTCTTGGGTGTCAATTTGTGAAAAACTTCCTGTAGAATATCATTTTGGATACCTAGTGCAAAGCCAGATTTACGGAGACTATCGTCATCAGTTCTCGGGTTATTCTTGGTCACTTTGGATGTCAATTTGTAAGAAACTTCCCGTAGAATATCATTTCGGACACCTAGTGCAAAGCCAGATTCACGGATACGACCGTCATTACTTTCGAGGTTATTCTTGGTCACTTTGGATGTCAATTTGTAAAAAACTTCCTGTAGAATATCATCTTGGACACCTAGTGCAAAACCAGATTCACGGAGACTATTGTCATCACTTTTTGGGTTATGTTTGGTAATCTTGGATGTGAATTTGTAAAAAACTTCATGTAGAATAACATTTTTGACACCTAGTGCAAAGCCGGATTCACGTAGACCATCTTCATCACTTTTCGGGTTATTCTTGGTAATTTTGGATATGAATTTGTAAAAAACTTCATGCAGAATATCATTTTGGACACCTTGTGCAAAGCCAGATTCACGGGGACCATCTTTATAACTTTCCAGGTTATTCTTGGTCACCTTGGATGTCAATTTGTAACAAATTTCATGTAGAATATCATTTTGGACAGGTAGTGCAAAGCCAGATTCACTAGGACCATCGTCATAACTTTCGAGGTTATTCTTGGTCACTCAAGATGTCAATTCGTGAAAAACTTCCTGTAGAACATCATTTTGGACACCTAGTGCAAAGCCAAATTCACAGAGACCATCTTTATCACTTTCCACGTTATTCCTGGTCACTTTGGATGTCCATTTTCAAAAAACTTCCTGTAGAATATCATCTCGGGCAACTAGTGCAAAGCCAGATTCACAGGAACCATCGACATCACTTTCCAGGTCATTTTTGGTCACTTTAGATGTCAATTTGTGAAAAACTTCCTGTGGAATATCATTTTGGACACGTAGTGCAAAGCCAGATTCACGGAGACTATCGTCATCAGTTTTGCGGTTATTATTGGTCACTTTGGATGTCAATTTGTAAGAAACTTCCTTCAGAATATCATTTTGGACACCTAGTGCAAAGCCAGATTTACGGAGACGATCGTCATCACTTTCGAGGTTATTCTTGGTCACTTTGGATGCCAATTTGTGAAAAACTTCCTGTAGAATATCATTTTGGACACCTAGTGCGAAGACGAAAACCCGGGGACCATCTCCATCACTTTCCAGGTTATTATTGGTCACTTTGGATGTCAATTTGTAACACATTTCCTCTAGACTATCATTTTGGACATCTAGTGCAAAGCCAGATTCACGGAGACTATCGTCATCAGTTTTGCGGTTATTCTTGGTCACTTTGAATGTCAATTTGTAGGAAACTTCCTGCAGAATATCATTTTGGACACCTAGTGCAAAGCCAGATTCACGGAGACGATCGTCATCACTTTCGCGGTTATTCTTTGTCACTTCGGATGCCAATTTGTGAAAAACTTCCTGTAGAATATCATTTTGGACATCTAGTGCAAAGACGAAAACCCGGGGACCATCTCCATCACTTTCCAGGTTATCCTTGTTTACCTCGGATGTCAATTTGTAACACATTTCCTGTAGAATATCATTTTGGACACCTAGTGCAAAGCCAGATTCACGGAGACTATCGTCATCAGTTTTCGGGTTATTCTTGGTCACTTTGGATGTCAATTTGTAAGAACCTTCCTGTAGAATATCATTTTGGACATCTAGTGCAAAGACGAAAACCCGGGGACCATCTCCATCACTTTCCAGGTTATCCTTGTTTACCTCGGATGTCAATTTGTAACACATTTCCTGTAGAATATCATTTTGGACACCTAGTGCAAAGCCAGATTCACGGAGACTATCGTCATCAGTTTTCGGGTTATTCTTGGTCACTTTGGATGTCAATTTGTAAGAACCTTCCTGTAGAATATCATTTT
>WSXT02099990.1:498-25692 GCA_011762715.2 Neuroterus valhalla
TTGTATTTCTCTGGAATGTTTAGAATCTTTCTGAAATTTTTAGAATCGTTTGGAATCTTGATGATCTCGGTATCTCCTAGGGATTGTTTAAATCTTTGTGAAAATTTGATATCTTTGGAAATTGCTTCTTTCTCAAATCTCGGCAATCCTTGAAAGCCTTTTCAGATCGGTATAAATGTTTTCAAGTCTTTGAAATCTTCTGGACTTTTGGAATATTTGTGACAGGTATTAATTTTGAAAATGTTTTTGTATTTCTCTGGAATGTTTAGAATCTTTCTGAAATTTTTAGAATCGTTTGGAATCTTGATGATCTCGGTATCTCCCTGGGATTGTTTAAATCTTTGTGAAAATTTGATAGCTTTGGAAATAGCTGCTTTCTCAAATCTCGGAAATCCTCGAAAATCTTTTGACATCGTTATGAATGTTTCCAAGTCTTTGAAATCCTCTGGACTTTTGAAATATTCCTCATGTCATGATTCAAAATCTTTTAGAATCATTGTAACAGGGATTATAATTTCGAAAATGTTTTTGTATTTCTCTGAAACGTTTAGAATCTTTCTGAAATTTTTGGAATCTTGATGATCTCGGGATCTCCCTGGGATTATTTAAATCTTTGTGAAAATTTGGAATCTCTGGAAAACAACTGCTTTCTCAAGTCTCGTCAATCTCTAAAAGTCTTTTGAAATCGTTCTGAATGTTCCAAAGTCTTCGAAATCTTCTGGAAGTTTGGAACATTCCTGATGTATTGATTCAAAATCTTTTAGAATCTTAGTAACAGGGATTATAATTTCGAAAATATTTTTAAATTTCTCTTAAACGTTTAGAATCTTTCTGAAACATTTGGAATCTTTTGAGATGTTAGAGGACTTGAAAATCTCTCTGAGAAGTCCCGAACCTTTGTGAAATTTGGGGATTTTCAGAATCTTTCCGAAATCTTTGAATTTGCTGCTATTCCAAATCTTGTGAATCTTTGACAGTCTTTTGAGATCGTTATGAATTTTCCAAAGTTTCTGAAATATTCTGGAATATTCAGAGTATTCCTGATGTAATGATCTACAATTTTTTGGAATCTTTGTAACACGGTTTCTATCTTCTGGAAATATTTGAGTATTTCTCTGAATTGTTAGGAATCTCCCTGAAATTTTTGAAATCTTTTAAGATCTTGGGGAACTTAGAAACTTTCCGAGAAGTTTCAAATCTTTGTGAATGTTGGGAATCCTCAGAATTTTTCTGGAAACTTTGAAATCTTTTTGAATCTGGGTGATCCTAAAATCTCGGAAATCTTTGAAAGTCTTCTGACATCGTAATGGATTTTTCAAAGTCTTTGAAAATTTTCTGGAATGTTTGGGATATTCCTGAAGTAATGAATTACAATCTTTAATAATCTTGGAAATCTTTCGATACCCTTGAAACCATTCGTAATATTCAGGATATCCTCGAAATCTTTAAAGCCCTTCGACATTTTCTGAAATCTTTAAAACCTTCTTGATTCTTTCAAATCTTTGTTAAATTTTGAACATTTTGTTCCATTGGAGAATTTCTCAAATTTTTTACGATTCTTTGGAATATTCGTAAAATAATTTTGATCTTCGTGAATTCTTTGTAACATGGCTTATGATTTCTGAAAATATTTTTGTATTTCTCTCGAATGATTAGAATTTTTATGAAATTTCCGGAATCGTCTGAGATCTTGGAGGACTTCAAAATCTTTCCGAGAAGTTTCAAATCTTTGTGAAATTTCGGAAATTTCAGAACCTTCCTGAAATCTTTGAAATTTTTTGAAGTCGTTGTGGAGGCTTTGGAATCTATGAAATCTTTTGACTTCCTCAAAACCATTTTAAATCTACAAATCGTTGTAAAATATTTGAAATCTGTTGAAGTATTCGAAACCTTTCAAAATCTTTCAAATCTGGGTTAAGCTCCTCAATCTTTAAAATCTTTTTGCCATTTTCAGAAACCCTAAAAATTTTCCTGAATTATATCTAAAAATTGTCTACCCATTTGAAGTTGATAATTTTTCTAAATATAATGATTCACGTAGAACCTTGATTTTTTCTTTTCTCCTTTGGTTTTTGCGATTATCCTGAATACCTTAAAAATATAAGGATATGAAGATGATCACTGGATACAGATTTGAAAAATTAATTTCTTTTATTTTGCGACGTGATTTCGTATTTACTTAAAAAAAGAAATTAAATGCATCATTAAAATAACAAAAATTGATCCAATGGATGCTCAATTTACTCGCATGTGATTCACGATATTTCAAACAGTACAAAGCTTCAAACTTGATTTGAGTTCTAATTTCGAATCGAGTTTTTTTAGAAACATACCTGGGATGTTTTGTAAAGGTAACCTCAGGAACTTGGAAATATCCTGCAATTCGAACCCGACTTCTGTAACAGCCCCTACATCGCTTTGTTTCCATTTAGTCGGAAGAAATTACAATTTGAGATGATAATATCCAAGAATATGGTAAATAATAATTCTATTCATGCGGAATCCCACGAAAAAAAATATAGTGATGCAATATAATATATATAATTATTCCACAGAACGCTAGATTTTCTAATTTTAATTTTACAAATTGCATGTATTTGATTTTGAACAGCAAAAAAAGTACGATCCTACTATTTCTATCTAGATACTGCAATTTATATGAATTTTTTTTTATTGCATAAAACAATAACATTTTATTATTCTTGCAAACTTTTCGTTCTTGGATTTTATTCAATCGATTCCTTCTATTTGACATCGGAAAACTGCAAAATAAGTTTGAAGTTAATTTTTTTTTCATTCTACTTGAAATTCAATGAAACAGTCCAAGCAGCAGTCTTCCGATATGGATTTTGGGATAAACCTTTTTTGCAGTTGTTCGACATCAATTAAAGGAATGGTGAGACCGTGGTAGGATAGGAAATGTAAAAAGAAAAAACGAAGAGTGAAGAGAAAGTGAAAGAAACGAGTGAGGGAACTGCGCAGAAAGATGAATACGTGGAGATGAGGAAAGAGCTCAGGTTGATGTGCAAAAGAAAAGAGCAAGGGAGAGGGGAGGGTCTAAAGGGGAGTTGAGAAGTGTTAAGACCAAGGAGGCTTGGACAAGCGGAATAGCGATGAGGGAAGTAGAAGAACGAGAGAGGGAGGAGGGACAGAGTCAAGTAATGAAGAGATAAAGATACAAATGGGGAAATCTAGAAGGTCGAAGACAGCAGGCTTGGACAGGGTGCAGAACGGAGCATGGATTTTTGGCACACCAGCGGTTAGATACAGGCTAAAAGAGGTAGTTGAAAAGGTAGAGGGGCGATGGATTTCCAGAAAAGTGGAGGGAGGGGCTGATAGTTCCACTGTATAAGGAGGAAAACGTAGATAGGCAGGAAAATTATAGAGTAAAGTCTGAAAGGCGCTATGCCATCCGTTGATAAGGGGGAGGTTGTGGGAAGCAATGGAGGAGAGGGGAGCAGAGAAAGGTCTTATTGACAGAATAAGAAAAGGATGGAAAAAGGTTTGAGGCAGGAGTATCCGTTTAGATCAATGCTCTTCGTGATCTTAATCGCTGACATTGAGAGGAAGCTAGAGGAAGGAGTGAAAGGAGGATTGAGGGGAGAAAGGGTTAGAAATTGGGCACTTGCGTTTGCAGATGACAAGGTGGTGGTGGCAAAAACGTGAAAAGGCATTGGGCGAGACGAGGAAGAGGTTGAGAAGGTACCTGGAGAGGAGTCTATTGGAGTTACATGCAGCAAAGTCCAAGGTTTCGGTGTTCAGCAGAGCAATTGGAAGGGGCAAGGGAGGGGATTGGAAGTAGAAGGGGACGGCGGCGCAGGAGGTGAAAGAGTTTGTACACCTGGGCTTACTATTTTGGAGGAATGGAGAAATGTCTGGAGGAGAGGATAAGAGGTTCAAGGTATAATGAGAAATATGAGTGGATTATGCTAATGGAGAGAACGCGATATTTGTGTGAGAAAGGAGGGAAATGAAGCCGGGAGATAATAGTGAGGATGAGATGTGAAAGCACAGACAGCTTTAATAGGTTCTGGATTCCACAGGAGAAGAGTAGATGCGAATTGTTTCGAAAGGGATACGGAGAGGTGGGACACTGGTTGGAAGAATGCGAGGAGGTGAAAAGGAGTAGAATTATCATGAAAATAAAATTTTATGGAAGAAGAGTGAAAAGGCCGATTGCATGGGTGGAGGAGGTATTGGACAGGATTGAGAGGGAAGGAATGGAGGAAGATAGATGTGTGAAGAGGTTAGGAAGTAGAAATAAGGTAATTGTAGATAATGTAGGCAGAGTTTGGAAATGCGAGGCTGGCAAAATATAGGGAAATACGTGTTAGAAAGGCAAGACAATTTCAGCGAGCGAGCGGTTATAGTTTCAAGGTATGGATGGATTTTATTGTATGAAGTTCAGGCGGATACTAGATTTGAATTAAGCAAGTCAATTTTCTAGGGCCAATAGGCTGATATGAAGAGTATACATTTATCTATCTTATTTAAAAAATTGTTGGAACTAATTCTAAGAACCGAGCATCCATAGAAAAATCCAATTTTTCTTCCAATTCCAACCAATTTTTTGAATCTCATAAATTTGTTCTGATGTTACTCTCCTATGTGAGATATTGGAATAAAATTTTTTCTGCAGTTGTCCAAAATCAAGTACAACTAATTTGTAAAATGGAATCCGAGAACCAAACGTCCAAAGAAGAATCAGAAATAAAGAAATGAAAATGAATGAATTTCGATAAGTGAAATCATGAGTTTCGAATAAATATTTGCATGTTTATTACCTTGAACGTTTGAAGATGATTGACGACACATGTGAAAACGACATCGCGTCCTTGAATCACCGTGTGGTTTTCCAAGGGAAATAGAAATTCTGGCATTACTTCTGGTGTGATTTGGCCTGAAAAAATATAAGCTTGATCAAAAATTCCAATCCTACTCATAAAAAACTTATACAAGAAAATCAGATTTATCTAAAAAGGACCATTGGACTCCCTTCAATTTGGAATGCGAATAGAATTTCGAAGGTTCCTTATTACATAAAATTTGTTTAGAGTGTTTTTGGCTGACTTCTTGTGCAAATCTTGTATGAAAATATTCAATTATCACTAAAAGTAATATTTAAATCAATTTATATAAAGAGTAACCGTAACTATAGTTCTAAAATGCAGAAAATAATATATTCAGAAAATATGTATGAATATTTTAGTACTACACGTTTACCTAAACAGCAGTTGAAGCAGTTAATAAAAATTTTTTAGAAAGAATATTTTCTATAGAACGAACAGGAATCTATGAGACGGAAGTAAACAGTTCAAAATTTCAAAACTAGACTGTGGGATTCAGAGGTGGTCAGTTGGTCGCGGGGGCTGAGGAATGCGCTTTGGACCCACGCCGGCTGGTTGTGGGTTCTATTCCCGCCCCGCACTCTGGAAGAGCTTCGGCGGACCACGCGGTGAATACTTGCCTAGCAAAGGAGTGTTCATCTCCGAAAAGTCGTGGTGCCGGTACCTCTAGAAGGAAAGGTTACTCTATGTACTTGGGGCTGGTGTTCTCGGTGGTTCGGAACCCATCTTAAGCTGTAGGTCTCCTTTACTTACTACGAAGGTAGTGGTAGGGTGTGTAAAAGAATAGGGGAGAGGTACGAGGAAAATGTAAACCCTCAGGGGACACATTGAATCAACCAATCAACTGTGGGATTCAAAATCGTGCATATGCTATTGGGGACCGAAACATTCTATGCGACACTTTTGGTCTCTAGACTAACTAACCAATGTGGCCGCTTCAGAAATAAGTGAACACAGAAATACACGCAGAAACATCGAAAAAACGTATTTTATAACTCAAATGATTCCGTTTCTAGAAATAATTCTTGAAATAAGTTGCTTCGATATTCACAACACCTTTATAGTTGATAATAACTTGCCTGGCACATGGAATTTGCATTCGAACATCGAAAATCCACCTCTACTGGAGTTGGTTGCGTCAGTGTTTGTGACTCCATAGTGAATGAAAATATCAATTCAAGTTTCCATTAAGTGCCAAAGTTCGAAGTGTCAAAATCAGCAAGCAAAACTTATTTGAATGAACTGAAGAGGCAGATGGGCGCAGTGAATGATTTATGACATTGAATATCAAAGAAGATAACTGCAAGAATTTACCATTCTGGTTCTTGAATTTTCATGGAAACGGTTAGTGTTTATTCTGTATTCACAGTTATATTGCAATTAATATATCAATTTTCAATTGATAACTTTCCTATTGCTCTGTGGGATTCGGAAGTTGAAGTACTTGTTTCAAAATTCAATGAATACACTTCAACAATCATACCGAGATTCAGAACATTTTTCCATTCGGTCATATTCTTGAAGCAGGTGTAGCTTCGGCGTAGCAAAATAAACTATTAAGGTTCAAAAATATTGTTTTCTAAACTTGAAAATACTTTTCTATCACCTCATTCCTACTACTCCATAAAAGAACGCCAATCAGAATGTGTACCGCGGCCATATTGGTGAGGCATTGCAGCGCCGATTTTAGCACGGTGAATGCAATAAATCCCCCATTGCAATAAATTTGAAAGCTGCAGAAGTATTTTATTTCCTAATCGGACTGCTTTTCTTTCTCAAAAAGATGCTGAACTTCTAGGAAGAGCGTAACTAATATTTCCAAATGCCTCTCGTAATGAAAAATAGTAAGAGTTAGCGGCAGGTGCCTGCAAAAGAGGGTGTCATAACCCATCGGGTCATTAAAAAACTTGTTCAAATCTCTCTTCATCCCCCATCTATTCCTTCCGTTTCCCCTTATTTCCTCTAACCTTGGCTATTTTCCCTCTTTTTCCCATCATTGCTCCTTATTTTCTTCTTTATTCCCCCTTTGTTCCATTTAACCCATCTTCCTGCCTCTTGCGATTTTTTGTCATATGCCTTCCCCCATTGGGAAATGGCTGATTTGAAAATTGACTCGAAAATGGCTCCATACTAGAAACCAATGGTTCTAGAGTCTGCGCGCGACTGGCATCTAATATTAAGTCATCATTAGCTGAAGCTTGGGATAATAACGCCAATGCCAAGATTCGGCATTCAGTGATGGCCCAAGACTGGTGAAAATCTTCAAAAGAAGAGGATATATATTTCTTCCAATAGATAATAATTTCAAGGAATATCAATGCTGGAGGCTGAAAAATTATTAATCTGTGCAATTAACCCATTTTTTGTAAAAATGATGGTTCTGAATTGTAGAATTTGACGGACGTGCAATTCAGCTTTGCTCAACTTGTGTGGACTATCGACTGTCATGGTTGCTGGTTGACCGAAACTAAATGGGCAGGGCAAGCGGTTAGTAAATGGAAAAGATCCTTTGTTACAGAAAGGTTACATATGGGACGAAGTCTAGCAGGATCATAGTAAAATTTATATTCTCCATGTCATATATAACCCCTGATAGAACCTAGAAGTCTCAGTTGAACCATAATAGGAGATATGCAGTAAGGTAATTTTAAATGCAAATTCGATTATACGTGTGGATAGAGTTCAAGATATGGAAAGACTTGGAGACTACTCAAATGGAGCGATCCAAGTCTACGGGATTAATAGTTTATTCCAAATTTCGAAGGAATCGATAACGTTCCGAAAACCAGCTAGTTTTCCTCATCAGATCTGTGTATAAAAGGATTACAATATTAAATTTGAAATGATTAAAAAAAATCTCTTATACTACTGACAGGTCCTGTTTTCAATGCCATGGTCTTTGGATTTAGATGGTGTGTTATTTGCATTACGTGAAACAAGGGCCCTCTATTCGGTGGGAATATGCAAGCGGGTATCTCGGTTTCGAAACCTATGCGCCAAGTAAAGATAAAATGGACGCTGTCCCGGCTTGGCATCTAAATGCAGTCAGCTGACGCAAGAGAAGAACATACACGTATTTATGACCTAAATTGGGCACGAATGTGTGACGTCATCCACTATCCAGGATATGATAGAAATCGGTGGTCCTTACATGTACCACATGGAAAATGATAGTCCGCTTTGCATGCATCTAGGAAACCTGCGTGTATAGAGTTGTGGTCTAATATTACGAGATGCAAATAACGCACCTTGCAGTGTCTATACCTTAGAGCATATACTTTTTGAGTGAGCCTCGCGTATAAAAAGTTGTGGCCGGTTCGGTGATTCGGAGCAGCCCCATGCATCGACCGTGTATGTGTATGTAGTAGTAGTTTTTGAGCATCTGGACCAGCGAACTAATCCAACAGGTGGCACTTTGATCAAGACGGCTGACTTCTGCATTGCAATACATGAGAGAACAGCATAAAATAATCGAATAAATGGGGTTTATTAGAGAAACCGATAAAAAGAAGTTAAAAATGTTGAGTATTGTGAAGGTTCTGTATTTTCTCAAAAGTTTGGGCATATTTGAATGTCCGCGCGAAAAGCGAGGTCTAAATCGAACTGTCATGTTCAAGGTACGCTTTTGCAGGGTTAAATTTTTTTTCAGGCAAATATGCATTAATTTATGTAATGAATATATCTCTTCTAAATTTGAAACAAATTAAAAATAATAAGGATAATAGTTCTGTTTTTCACTTGCGCTTGCTTCACTCGTAAACATGATTGATAATCTGTATTTAATGCTCACAACTTTCAAAATTCAATATTATACCCAAAGAAATGATAAAAAATAATGTTTTTGTGACACAAGAGATACAATGTGAAATAGGAAGACAGGTAATAGCATCATGAGAAATATTTTGAAGTTTTGAGGTTAGAAACGATACGATTGCTCTCAAGTTCTAGAATAAATATATTATATTAGTTAACTGTTTATATTATCAGATGCATAGTTCTACACTCTGAGGAAACTTTAATTCAAATAAATAAAATCGTCTTTTAATCTATCTTTCTTGCCTCGAAGCAAAAACTTGTTAAGATTTCGAAAAACTCTTTATTCAAAGAATTGTTTGAATAAATAAAAGACATTATTTTCATGAGTGCGATTGCATTTGCTGTGAATCTTTTTTTGATATCGTACTCAAATTACTTGATTCTAAAAAAATATGCACAGCAAATAGAAACAGTTAACGAATACGAGATGTTTATTCCAGAACTTCGCCGCGATCGTGTCGTTTCTAACCTCAAACTTTCAAACCGATATATGCCCTCTTCCTATCTTAAACTGTATCTCTTGATTTACTAACACATTATTTTCAAATTATTTCTCTCAGTATAATATTAAATTTTGAAAATTGTGAGAATTGAATAAAGATTATAAATAATGTTGACAAGTGGAGCAAGCGTAACTGAAAAACAGAACTGTTATCTCATCGTACATTTGTTATTCGCTTTCAATTTAGATGAGATATGATAGTTACATGAATTCTTTGCATATTTGCCTGAAAGGCTTGAAAGAAAGAATAAAACCCTTTAAAAACGTACCTAGAACATGACAGTTTGGTTCGATCTAGTACTCGTACTTCGGACATTCAAAGTATGACCGTAGGCCAAGAATGTCTTTGCAAACAGGGTGTTGGTGTGTTAAAACGATATCGTCTCTCCAAATTGCCCTTCGCCATAATTCAATCAAAGCTGGATCTTTTGGTAGAAAGCAAAAGTTAATATTTTCTTCATTTTTCTGGTAACGTGACTTGCATCCGGGAGCTGCACACTT
Source organism: Neuroterus valhalla (assembly GCA_011762715.2). Taxonomy (NCBI): domain Eukaryota; kingdom Metazoa; phylum Arthropoda; class Insecta; order Hymenoptera; family Cynipidae; genus Neuroterus; species Neuroterus valhalla. Next base: position 10,165 of record WSXT02099990.1, read on the forward strand.
ATTTCCCATGGTTTCCAAACTTATTACTTTGCACACAATCGTTTCAAAATATGTAATCTTCACAATACTACACATTTTCCAAGTTCTTTTTATGAAGTTCTCCGATAAAACCCATGTATTTAATTATTTTATGCTTTTCTTTAATGCATTGTAATGCAAAAGTCCGCCGTCCTGATCAGAGCGTCATCTGTTCGATTAGTTCACTGGCCGGACGCTGAGAAAAAATTAGAAAAGTGAAGGCGGTGCATGAGGCTGATTCGGAGTGAGTGAGAAAACAATAGTGTGAGATATGTTATCTCTCTCACGCAGCAACGTGATTGGCTGAGAATAGTGAAACAGCCAATCAGATTGATGCGCGAGAGAGATAGCATATCCCACTGAATCATAGTCTGTCTCTCTCACTTCGACACCAACTCTGCCATTGACTGGCTCACTCCAGGAGCATATGCTCCAAGGTCTATACAGACTACGGCGTATGATCGACAAAGCTATCAAAAATTCCGTGCCCCAATTTTCGGGGACTCAGAACCCCCAACTGGGTAGCATGAACACCACCTAGGGTACTCTCCGTTGCAGGTGGCTGTTACCCAAAAACAGGTGTCCCATTCACACTTTGTTTTTACTGTGAGCAAGTTAAGATTTCCAAAGTTAGTTCGAAAAAACATTGAATTAAAATAAAAGAAGAAAATTGGAGATAATATACCTGTTTCATTAGATTTGAAAAATATATAACTATTATTAATGTATAAATTACGTTTTTACGTTTTCTTATAGAGAAAATCTAAATTTGCCGCCTTCAAACACTGGCTCATGAGCGGTGGTGATGATGCGCATGTCTCCCTTTGCGCTTGAAAACGCAGTTTCCCGCGCTCAGGCACTACTGCGTATGAGTCTGCTCTATCTCCCCGTAGGGAGAAAATATTTCCGTCTGTTACAGACTACTCCATTGGGTCATCCATTCACTAGTTCATGACCGTATAAACAAAGCTGCTTAAGCAAGTATGGTGTCAAAGAAGATCAGCCATGATTGGCTGATATAAAAGAATAAGAAGAAGGAGCACTGATGAAAAACTGGCATTCGGACTTTCGAGATGAGGTACTTTAGACACTGGCATTGGTAACTCTAAAAGCACTGATGTTGGTATCTTCACGTTTTCGCAATTTTGCATATTTAATGTTGTGGATTAGACTTTATACTGTATACTGGTATAAATACTCTATAGATGAGTATACTCTACTCTCTACTCTACTCTACTCAGTCATGAGTAGAGTATAGATACTCTACTCATGAATAACAATTACTAACTACTAAATTAATAATAACTAACAATTACTCTCATTTTCCCGATCCGATTTCTGCAAGATTTAGGTACATTTTTTTTTGGCGTTTGAATCCTTCGCGCCTTCTACCGCTGGCTCCAACTTCCGTTCCATCTTCTCCCACCACATCATCTTTGGCGCGTCCCTTACTACAGGGTCCCTAGCGAGACCTGATTCTCTATGCTACAGTTTGCCTGAAGACACTTCCACTTACACAAGAGCCTATGGCTTGTCTCCTTTATCTATAATATCTCTATGATTATAAGGCATCAAAAAGTGTCCACGTTTGAACCTGAATATACAAGTCTATCTTCTATCCAAGGTATAATACAGATCATTGGTCATGATATATACCACGTGAAAAGATCGTCTGCTTCAAATTCATGCAGACTACCTGCATGTGTAGAGTTGTGGCCTAATATTGCAAGGTGCAAATAACGCAACCTGCAATGCCTAAAGACTATGGCGCACGATCAATAAAGTTTTCAGAATAAAAGTCCGTACCCTAAGTGGTCAACGTCTCACACCCCGTTTAAATTGGTAACATGTAAACTATTAAGGGTAATTCCCGTTGCAGGTAAATGGCACTCTGAAACAAGTGTTCTATTCGCACTTTGTTTTTACTGTGAAGATGTGGATTGCACGTACAGCTGCACAATAGGGTGGTCTGAAAATGCATTTAAAATTTTTTCCTCGAATTTTAATGCAAAACGCCCAGAAATTTGTTCGAATCCACAAAAAAAATACATGCACTTTTTTTGTTTCGAAAAAAAAAATATATATTTGGAGGTGCCGCAAGCTACGTGAAGTTTAACACGTGCTTCACATAAGAAAAAGATACGTTTTTGTAAATATTATTCAGAAATCTCAATATTAGATGAATCGAGTTGGAAAATCACCATTTCTCTTCACATTTGGTCACAGAATGCAAATAAATTATTACTTTTCAAATATCACCCCCATAAGTCTGTTTTATGGGGTCCAAGAAACCCCCATAAGTGAAAAAATGAGGTTTTCGAGTTTTTGGCGCTAATTATGATTTTTCCGCGGTTTTTTAAACGCAGATTGTTTCAAATACATAAAATACTACTTTACACTGATAATTAGATTTTCATACAAATTGTTTAAACAATTTATTATTGTTTTTAGCAACTGTCTCTTAGGAAAGGGTTTGAAAGTCAAGGTTTTTTCTAAAATTTTCAACTTATTTTCAACTTTTCAGTTAGAGCGAGGTTACAATCAATTAAAGTTGAAGAAATACTTGTTCAAACAATTTGTTAATAATTATAACAATTCGTGAAAAAAATTTTTGGTTCGTTTGGAATAATGCTACCAAGTTGGGGGTTTTTCTGAAATTCACAACTTTTTGTCCACTTTTCACTTGAAGTGGGTAAATATTTCATTTAATGCAGCAAAAATAATTATTTAAACAAATTGTGGATGTTTATAGCTATCCTCTTCTAGATTAATACTATATAGTTGCGGTTTTTCCCTGAAATTTTTAACTTTTTATCACTTTTCAATTAGAGTAAAGTATTAATTGATTCATGTTAAAAAATAAATCATTTAAACAATCTCTTATCATTGTTGATAATATTTTCTTCGCCTAATGATAAAAACTTATGGGTTTTTGTGAAATTTTAAACTTTTTGCACACTTTTCACTTGAATTGAGTTAATACTTAATTCAATTCAACAAAAATAATTTTTTAAACAAATTATTAAAGTTAATACCTTTCTTCTCTTAGACGAGCGCTAAAAAGTTGCGGTTTTTTTCTAAACTATTAAGCTTTTTATCAACTTCTTACTTAGTGAGGTGTTAATTGGTGCAAGTTAACAAACATGCCTATTTAAACAATTTATTATTGTTTATGACCATTTTCTATTAGATAAGTGCTAGAAAGTTGTGGTTTTTTCTGAAATGTTTAACTTTGCTCCACCTTTTTAGCTGTGAAAAAATAATAATAAATAACTATTAGAGAGAATCATATTTTACGTAGTATTGTATCCTTTTAAGTAAATTATTTTTGTTCTCTTTCCAATGTTAAGAAAAATAATTAAAACAAAAGAGCTCTTATATATAAGAGACAAAAAGAAAGAATGGAATAATTAAAAGTAGGTGGGAGGCCTAGGTCTGTAAATGGCTTGTAAAAGTGTTGTTCTTAGTTACAACGAGAAATTTATTGCAAAGCGTAAAAAAATAATTTGGATTTGCAAATATTTTAATATAAGCCTTCTACCACCCTCCTTCCCTAGGGGGAAATCCCAAATTCTTTTTTTACGCTTTGCAATACGTTTCTCGTTGTAATTCTTCCTTATGTTTATTTATTATTTGTTCACAGCTAGAAAGATAGAGCGAACTCAAACATTTAAGAAAAAACACAACTTTCTAGTACTTATTTAAGAGAAAGTGGTCATAAACAATAATAAATTCTTTAAATAAGCATGTTTGTTAACTCGCATTAACTATTACCTCACTAAGTAAGAAGTCGATACAAAGCTTAATAGTTCAGAAAAAACCGCAAGTTTCTATTATTAAGCAAAGAAAATATTATTAACAATAATAGTGAATTGTTGAAAATTTTTTTCTTTACATGAATCAATTATCACTTAACTCTGATTGAAAAGTGATAAAAAGTTCAAAATTTCAGGAAAAAACCGCAACTATGTAGTAATAGTCTAGAAGGAGATAGATATAAACATTCAAAATTCGTTTAAACAATTATTTTTGCTGAATTGAATTAAATCATTACCCACTCTAAGTGAAAAGTGGACAAAAAGTTGTAAATTTCAGAAAAAACCGCAACTTTGTAGCATTATTCTAAGAGAATATTGTTATGGATAATAGCGAACTGTTTAAACAATTTTCTTTGTTGAAATTATTGATTATTACCTCGCGCTAACTGAAAGGTTGGAAATAAGTTGAAAAATTAAGAAAAAACCATGAATTTTTAACCCTTTTCTAAGAGAAATTTGCTAAAAACAATGATAAATTGTTTAGGCAATTCGAATAAACATAAAATTATCAGAATAAAGTAGTATTTCATGTATTTGAAACAATCTGCGTTGAAAAATCGCAAAAAATCATAATTAGTGCCAAAAACTCGAAAAACCCATTTTTTCACTTATGGGGGTTTTTTGGGCCCCTATAAAACAGACTCATGGGGGGTGATATTTGAAAAGTAATATTCTGTTCGCATTTTGTGACCAATTGTGAAGAGAAATGGTGAATTTCGAACTCGATTCATCTAATATTGAGATTTCTGAATAAAATTTACAAAACCGTCTTTTTTTCTTATGGGAAATACGTGGTAAACTTCACAGGGCTTGCGGCACCTCTGAATATTATTTTTCTTCAAAACGAAAAAATTGTATTTATTTTTTTGTTTATTTGAACAAATTTCCGAGCGTTCTGCATAAAAATTCGAAAAAAGTTTTCTGTAATGTATTTTTGAACCAGCCTACTGCACAAGCATAGGTTGTAGCGACGATTTTCGAATGATCGTGAATTCTCTTGAGAAATTGTGAGCAAATTGGAAGAAGGGAAAAAGCCTGATTAATAATAACTGGAAATGGTCTTAACTTGTTTAGAATTTATACAAATAAGGATTTTAGGCGATTCTGAAAAAATGGGGGAAAAATAGGTTATGCAGAGGAATATAGGAACGAGGGAGTGATTTTGATTTCTGCATTTGCTGAGAATATACCAATATTAATGAAGTTATCGTCTCCGTAACTAAGTTACTGAATTCTATAGTTGTACTGTTGAATCTTAGGCGACAATACCCTTACTGCATGAACGCACAGCGGTCGATTAGATATTCAACGGGGTGGATGTGCCTAGAGCTACCCATATTCTCGTATCGAATTCTTGTATGCGTTCATGCAAAAGGAGCGATAAATGGAAAAATTCTTGGGTCGCATCGTAATCCAGAAAAAAGGGCCACTTTGAAGGAGTTTTATAGCTCAGAGTAGGGAAGTAGAAATGTGTTTCATTTCCATTCACTCTTCTGCAATCAAATTTTCTCGAAAAGGGTTTTCGCTAGTTCTCAATGTTTGTCCTGTTTCGAGGTAGTGCTTCGAATGAAAAATAAGAAACTAAGAGAACCAAGGATGGTCTGGAAATTGGCGTATTTTTCAGGTTTGCATTCGATTTTTTGATTACCTTAAATAGGGTGTCTACCAACCACAAGAACCTGGTTTTAAGCGGGGACAAAAATTGTAAACTGCGAATGATTTTAAAAGTTTTTGGAACTTCGACAGGTTAGTTTATATATTTATTGATTTATTCATCTATTCGAATAGAAAATGACAAATTCTATATACAAAATTTTGAAACATATTAATTGATATTTTCGCACAGTCTCAAAAATCTTATGTAATTTGCCTATCTCTCTTTGAATCTTTGTGGAATTATTGATAGAGTCCAGCTATAAAACCTAATAAGTATCATTTTCCATAGATGGAAAATTCAACTTTCTAGGTTTTCTCGTCAGACAAGAAGTTGAAATCTTGATGGATCTTTGTGAAATCTGAAGGCATAAAATTCTCGGAATACATCGAAAACTTTCTTAAAATATTTAGGAATCTTTGTTAAATCTTGGGAATCCTTCTAAAATCTTCGAAAATTGCTCGAATCTTTTTGAAATGTTTTTAGATAATATCTTTAAGATCTTTGAAAATCTTTGTGAAATATTTACAATCTTTGGAATCTTGAGAAGAAAACGAAGATTTTGAAACATTCAAAAGAATTCAGGGGATTTCCAAGTTCACAACAATATTCCTAAAAACTTTGAAAATATATCACAGATTCCAAAAGGTTTCATAGGGTGAAAAAAAATTGGAATCTGCCTGAATCTTCATAATTTTTTTCAAAACTTTTGAAATCCTTGCAATCTTGGAATATTTGTAATCTTTTTAAATTCTCGGACCCTCTAGGATATATTGAAATCTTTTAGATTGTTTGAAATCCCTGTAAAAGTTTGAAACATTCCAACACTCATGAAATATTAAATTTTCTGTTTTTATCTTGAAACCTTTGGAATCTTCATGAAATTTTCGAAATCTCTGTGCGATGTTGAAAATCTTCCGAAATGTTCTGGATTTCATCTAATATTTATTCAACAGCCTAATTCCTTACACTTTTTGGAATCTTCAAAATATTTCCGAAATCTTTCTGAACCTTCGTGAATTTCTCTGAGATCTTTGAAATCTTCAGAACATTCTGTTTCTTTTTGAAATATTCAAGACCTTCTTCAATTTCGGAATCGCTGAAAAAATTTTGGAATCGTTTAGATCGTTCCGAAATTTTTTTGAAGTATTTCAGATTCTTTGGAATCTGTATATTTTTGAATTTTTTTTATCCTAATGAAGTCTTTAAAATCTCAGTAAGATTAAGGAATCTCATGAATCTTCGTGTAACTTTTGTAAGTCTCTTTGAAATATTGGGAATCTTCCGAATTCTTCTGAATTATACATGTAAAGGAATCAATAATTAGACAGAATACCAATCTTGAAAATCATTCTGATGTATTTGGAATTTATCGGAATATTTTGAAGTCTCTTAGAATCTTTGAACTCTCTGTACAATTTTGGAATCAGTTTATCCTTTATTAAATCTTTGAAGACTTTCTGGAATCTCGTAAATCTGCTGAAAATATTCTGAAATCTTTGTTCATTCCTTAGAAATCTTCAAAACATTCTGAAGTATTTTGAGATCTTCGAAACCTTCTAGAAATTTCAAAACCTTCTGAAATCTCAATAATCTCCTGGAAGCTCGTTAAATCTTTCAGAGTTCCTTTGAAATCTCTGAAATCGACGAAAAATTCTGCGATCTATCAAATTATTGGAGCATTCTGAAATCTTCGCGATTTTTTGTTACCTTACGAAATATTTCGAACCTGTCTATGATTCTAGAATATTCGTGATCTTTCTGAAATTTTGCGAAATCATTTGAAATGGTTTGAAATCTTCAGATTTTCTTGAAACTCTGTTAAATTTTGAAATCTTTCTCAATATTCTCATTATATCCAAGAATTATTCACTAGTTATAATATTAATTTTGGATTTCTGTAGACATATTTAAAAACTTTCGGAATACTTTGCAGTTTTTTAGAATCTCTGTGAAATTTTGGAATCCGTGCAATCTTTTGAAAATCCCTGAATTCTTCCTAAAATCTTAAAAATGTTTTGAGATCTCTTAGAATCATCAAAACCTTTTGGAATCTTAAAAATCTTAAACATTTTTTGAATCTTCCAAATCTCCCTAAAATATTCGAAATCTTTTGACATCATTTGAAGTCCTTCAGAATTTCCAAATTTCTGTAAAATTCGAATATTTTCCTATGTTCATGAAATCTTCAAAATATTTTTGAAATTTTGGAATCTTGAAATCTTTTTGGAAATTATGGAACCTTTCTGCAATGCTAGAAAATTTTTTCAAATCTACTGAATAATATCCAAGAATTATTCACTAGTTAAAATAGCAGTCTTAGGAATCTCCAAAATCTTCCTTAAATCTTGGAAATATTCTGAGATCTTTTGAGACCATCAAAACCTTTCAGAATCTTCGCAATCTTGGAAAATGGCGGAATCTTTAATATCTTCCTGAAATCTTCTGGAATCTTTTGAAGTTCTTAGGAATTTTAGAATTTCTGTAAAATTTGGAGACTTTTAGATTTTTCTGAAATCTTAAAAATATTTATGGATTCTCGGGATCTTGATGTCTTTTTGGAATTTATGAAACTTTCGTGCAATGCTGGAAATTGTTAGAAAAACAATCTTGGGAATTTTCCAGGAATCTTTGGAATCTTTTCAAATACTTTGTCGTCTTCCAGGATCTCTGCAATCTTATTGTACCTAAGTAGAATTCTGGAATCTGTTAAATCTTTTGGAAATCTTCAAAATCTCCTGCAAAGCTTGGAAATATTCTAAGATCTTCCGAAATCTACAACAACTTTTGGAATTCTCAAAATCTTAGTATATGGTGGGATCTTTCCAATCTTACTGGAACATTTAAAATCCTCAAGAATTTTGGAATTTTTGTAGAATCCGAGGTTTTTCATTTTTCTGAAATTTTTCAATATTTATAAAATTTTGTGATCTTGAAAGCTCTTTGGAATTCATGAAACCTTTGTGCAATGCTGAAAATCTTTTTAAATCTTCTGAATAATATCCAAGAGTTATTCACTAGTTAGAATACCAATCTTGGAAATCTTCCAGAAATATTTGGAATACTTTGTTGTCTTCCAGGATCTCTGTGATCTGATTATCATTCTGGAATCTTTTTAGTCTTTCGGGAATCTCGAAAATCTCCCTCGAATGTTGGAAATATTCTGGGATCCTTTAAAATTTCGGAGATTTTGATTTTTCTGAAATATTCAAAATATTTATGGAATTTCAGGATCTTGATGTTTCTTTGGAATTCACGAAACTTTTGTGCGGTGCTGGAAATCTTTTCAAATTTTCTGAATAATATCCAAGAATTATTCACTTGTTAGAAAAACAATATTTGGAATCTTCCGGGAATCTTTGGAATCTTTTGGAATACTTTGTAGTCTCTTTGAAATCTGAGTAATATTCTGGAATCTCTTCAATCTTTTGGAAATCTTCAAAATCTCCCTTCAATCCTAGAAATATTCTGAGATCCTTTGGAATCTACACAAACTTTTCGAATCTTTAAAATCTTAGAAGATGGCGGAATCTTGTAAATCTTCCTGGAATCTCCGAGCCCTTTCGAAATCTTTTGAAAACCTTCAAAATTCTCACAGTTATGTGAAAATTGGAATCTTTGCAATCTTTCTAAAATCTTCCAAATCTCTGTAAATTTTTCAATTCTTCCAGCGTAAAAGTATTTTAAAGGGCCTCTTGTTTATGCCTAGCGGATAATCGAAAAAAGTCCCGAAATGACGTTTGAGTCAGTGTTCGAATGTCAAATCAATGCTGTTCGAATCGAAGAAGCTTGTCATCATTCTGTTGTTATGAGAATGATAATTTTCCCGTTGTTTTTGATGTGATAGAGTCGCCTGAAAAAGGCGAAAGATTAACGAATTGGAAACGCTTCGAAAAGAAGATTCAAATTCGTCATTTGCAACATTTAGTTGAAAAATCTAATGTATTTCCAAATTTCCATCTTTCGCGTTGAGTAAGTTGGTAGCACTATTGCTAATAGTTAGAATTCTCTTCGCATAATTCCGCATAATGATAATTTTTTAGCTTTCAATCTGAAGTTTTCAAAGTCACAGAATTTACTTTCCCGAAGCATTTCCCTGCAAGGGAAGTAATTCCCACTGAAGCTGAAGTTATGTTCTCGAGAAAGATTATTGTTAATTGCTCTTGGTGGAAGGAAGTTTTGTGGAGTTTTTACCCCGTTGATGCGGAAATATGCAGCCGGATTTTCAGATCAGGAAAATTCTGTTCTAGATTCGAAATTCCGCGAATTCCTTGAAGATTGGAACGTTCGCTTGAAGGGAGGAAAAGAGAAAGATGGAGAGACACAGTACAGCCGGAAGTTGCATTACGTGCTTGGAATAATAGCGGAAATCCTTCCCGCATAAGTATAAGTATGCATGCACGCATACCGAGGCACTTTACCTCGACGGAAATATCACGCTTGGTGGAGTGCGATTTGAAGAAAGAGGGTAAAAATGTATCCTTTTCCCCCGAGAGCTGAGACAGAAAGGAATGAGGATGCGTCCGTAATTGCGAGGGGCTTAACAATTTTTAATTGTCACACAACAATCTGAATATCAATAGTGGATACAAAGTATTCTCCATGTTAAAAAAAGATAGATGATGATAAAAGTTTATTCTTCAGCCTACAGGCCTTGAAAAATTGACTTGCTTACACCACCATTTTTTACAAATTCTTCCTTTTTTTCACATGAAGTACTTATCTCTAACATCCTTTCACACTATATACCATGTTCCTTAACACTATGACGCTCGCTCGCATTGCCTTGTCTTCCTTGCTTCGCCTCGCACGCATTTTCCTGCATTTCGCCAGCCTCGTAATGCCAAACTCTGCCTCCGCGGTTTCTCCCATTTTTTTATCTACTATGACTTATTTGCTATTCCTTATCTATTATTTACATTATTTGCATATATCTTACAACAGCGTCCTCTCCACCTTACACTCCTATCTCCATCCCCCTCCCCCACCCCTTCCTTATCTTCCTTACCATCTTACCAAGCACGTGCTTCATCCATGCAATCGCCCTTTTCTCTTCTCTTTCATGCAGTATTACCTCCATGCTCATTCACCTCCTTTTCATCTCCTCGCATTCTTCCACCCAGTGTTCTACCTTTGCATACCCCTCCCCACACAAATCACATATTCTTTTCTCCTCCGGAAGCCAAAACCTATTAGAGCTCTCCATTCTCTCACATCTCAACCTTGCTATTATCTCCTGGCTTCCTTTCTCTCCTTTCTCACACAAATATCGCGCTCTGTCTATTCGCATATATTACCCATATTACTATATAAGGATAAGAGGGTCAAGGTATAGACCTTGACCCTCTTATCCTCTTCTCTCCTCTCCTTCTACCTCAGCTCTCTTGTGCCGTTCCTCTTAACAATCTCATACGCCTTTCTTCCTTCCTTGTGACTTCTTCTCACTTTATCCACATGCAGACCATTTTCACGAAAATACCTTTCTCTCTCACCCTCCATCTTTCCATCTTCTCTCCTGTTCCTCTTCTTCCACCGAGAGAAGAAGAACAGGAACTGTTCAAGAACAAGAACTGTTCTTCTTCGCCCTCACTAGCCTACTCCCCCTTTCCTCCAAGAATTTTCCCTCATACTTACACGCTCAGTGGCACAGCCGTCCCGATCTCCTCCCTTATCCCTTCAACCCTGTCCTCTGAACCCCACAACCTTGGATTTTTCCTTATTCAACTCTAACCGACTCCTATCCAGGTATCTTCTCAACCTCTTCATCATTTCCTTTAAGGCCTCCTCGCTTTTTATCAACAACACTATGTTATCTGCATATGCAAGTGAGCAAATTCTAACCCCTCCCACCCTCACTCTTCCTACCACTCCTTCCTCTAGTTTCCTCCCCATGTCAGCGATTGAGATCGCGAAAAGCGTTGGAATGAGCGGGCACCACTGCCTCAACTCCCCATTCATACAGAAGCCTTCCGAGATTCCGTCATCCCTTCTTACCCTATCCATCGTCTCTTCACACACCTCTCTTCCCCTCTTGATCAGACCTTTCTCAACTCTCTTCTCCTCCATCGCTTCCCTCAACTTCCCTCTATCAAATGAAGCAAACGCTCTTTTGAGATCTACGAAAAACGCGTGAGCTTTTGACCTCTTTCTCTCAATGTCCCTGTCCACCACGTGCTGCAAAATATAAATATTGTCGATAGTGCTCTTACTCGATCTTAATCCCGCCTGAGTCTCTGGCAAAATGACAAAATGATGTCGAGGGGAAAGCCCCTCGACATCATTTTGTAGCCTCTCCGCCAGTACCATCGCGTCTACTTTGTATGCCGTATTCATCAATTCGATTCCTCTATAATTTTCCTGATTAACTTTATCCCCTTCCTTATACAGTGGCACTATCATCCCCTCTGTCCACTTTCCTGGAAATAACTCACGTCTCCAAACCTTCTTAACAACCTCTCACAGTCTGTCTCTAATCGCTGGTGTACCAAATATCCATGCTTCGTTCTGTATCCCATCTGAGTCTGCTGCCTTCGACCTTCTTACCTTTCTCATTTGTATCTTTATCTCCTCGTCATTCAACTCCATCCTCCCTTCATTCCTCGTTCTTCTACTTACATCATCTCTTTTTCGTTTATCTTAGCCCTGAAATGACTCTTTGAAAAACTCTCTCCATTCATCACTTCTTATCTGATCCCTTCTTCCCTCCTTTCGATTTCTAAACCTATTAATCATCTTCCAAACGTCCCCCTTGTCCTTGACACCTTTCAACTTTCCTTCCAGATCTCTCTCTCTCTCTCTCTCTCTCTCTCCCTCTCTCTCTTCAGAACAATATTAAACTTATCTAGACCAAACAAACAAAATAATCATTTTGTCATCCCTCCAGACTAGATTGCCAGTTTTGTGGCAAACCTCTCCTTTGTAAGGAGAGAGATGCCGCACTTTCGACACTTCGGAGGGAGGTCGCATCTTATTCTACCTAATTTCACTTAATATTGGTAAGCAATGTTGAGCTACTATTATTTTTCTGTGAGACTTCCGTTACCTCTTTTCTCATCCTCCTACAAGCTTACCATTTTTTCTCCCCCAACTTCACTGATCTTTTTCTTTTACTCCTCTAGCTTTCTCATCCTTCTCCTAATACATTGCTTCCTCTACTCCATTTCCTAATTTCCGCCTAGCTTTTATTGTCCATCTTCTTTTCTTCTATCCTTCCTCCAGTTACTTTGGTAATCTTCCTCTCTGTTATACCTTATACCATTTATTGCATCTTGATTCGCCTATCTTTTTCCACCTGTCGTTTTTTTTGCACAATCCAAATTTTGATTGCCCAGATGAAGATGTAATAATCTCCACACCAATGGCTTTTTCCGTACCATCTACATCAGCAGCCTTATTATTCTTTTGTTCCATAATAACGGATATAATGTAATCGAAATCGATTATTTTTTGCTATCTACGACCGGATCGTCCAACGTATTCTTGTATGTCTCCTAATTTTTCTGCTCCATGTCTTCACCTCCATACAGTTTCCTGAAGAAGTCACTCACGCAGTTTTTTACTTCGTCCGAATCCTATACCATAAGATCATTGGCATTATTAGATAATGGTGGGAAAGATTAAATTTATATATAAAGTGCAGGCCAAAACTTTGAATACACCTAGGAAGAAAACCATTGTTCCGCAATACCATCTGACATTCGATTGATCGGATTTATTTTCATTTTCCAACAAGGCAACGACTTAAAACAGACTTCTCGTTAATATAGTGCTAATTTAGAGCGTGACCAACGTGGCAGTGTGCTCAAAATATTGAAGTAGCTGTATCAGTCTCCAGTCTTGAACCCTATTTATCTACTGTGGGATGAACTTGACCGAAAAGTGCAAGATTTGAAACAAAGAAGCTTTTTTCTGATGTTTGCGAATCTAAATTGTACCACGCGTCTTCTCAACAATCCCAATGACCTGTTCCTTTCAAGTTTCGCACTTATCGGTAAAGTTCATCCCACAGTAGCTCGATTGGGTTAAATCCTGGAGACTGAGGCGGCTACTTTAATACTTTGAGCACCTCGCCACTTTGTTTAGGTTGTAAATAATCAGTACAATAACAAAAATAATTCTTTGGGCAGCTGGCTTGTTGAAACCACCTTGAAAAATGACTTTCTCTGATCGAACTCAAACTTGAGCAAAGTTTAGTCCAACTAGGTAGTACTTTATGGAAAATTTTTTTTTCCGATTGGATAAAAATTGGCAGGGGTGGGGGAGGGTGAATTTCCGGATTTTGTGCTGGTAGTCCCTATTTCGAATGTACTAAACTGTTTTCGTATGGAATAAAAGAAATGTTGTCCTATATGTTTTTGATAGATTTTTCAACGATATATCGAATGGTTACAACTGCTTTTCCAAAAATTAAAATTAACCCCTTGTTTCGAAATCAAAAATATTTTGGACTTTTTTTCGATTTCAATAATTTTTTTTGGGCTCAAAATAAAGATCAGAGGTTTTTCTTTCTGAGCCTTGAAGCACGAAACTTCGTTTTTGTTTTGTTTTTGATAAATTAAATAAAGAGTAATGCGGTGCATAGACGGCACTCGAGACTGCTAGGACCTTGGTTTCAGCTTTGATGAAGTTGCAGCATGAGTTTCTTTGCTACTAAAAGAAGCCAGCGTTCTTTGCAACTCTTTTGGGCCCACTGAAATAAAGCGTTGGCATCTTCGCGATAGTAAACAACTATTGTGAAGATAGTTGCATGGTCATTATTCCAGTAGAATGCTTGCGCTGCATTTTGAATGACGAATGCAAAGTTCCCAGCAAAACCAAATGTGATAATGAACTCGTCTGCCCGTAGTTTTTCTTCGAGGTTCATTGAGAAGATTGTCTGTTCCTTGGCAAGAGAATCATGGGTTTTCAGTTTTACTACTCGTTCACAGAGATCTTCAACAAACTCATCAACATTTTTTACAAGAGTTTGCAGGGTACACCTGTCTGTTTGCAACCAATCTTGGAACCGTATCTCTTCAATGTTTAACTGATCAAGAGCAGTTAGTAAATGATCTTTCAGAGCTGTTGTACCTGGGCAGGATTCACACTCCCCTAGATAACATAATGTCGTTGGTACAGGGCAGATGACTTCAGTTATGCAGTCTCGATATTCATTCAAGCTCACCTCAGTGTTTTCTGTTAAACTCTCAATGTTGATTTCGTTCAGCATCATTTTCACATTTTCATGGTGCGTACAAACACAAACTGTATGAGTGCCACCGTTTCCTGCTAAAATACAATAAGCTGGTCTGAGTTGAGTAAATTTTGTAAAACCTAACAGGAAAAGTTAGGCAGTTCGCAATTGAGAAAAAAAAGGAGCAAAGCAATAAGCTTTGAGATAACTTTTAAAACCATTTAAGGCAATATATAACTACACACAATAATAATTTTTCTTCATATCTCGGTCGAAAGTACGTTCCTCCGGCATCGATTGTAAGGCAGAAAGTCTAATTTTAGGCATTGACAGAACTACACCCGCGCCCTCTGTGACACCGGGAGCAAAAACTTTCTCTCGCGCACCGATACTCATTTCACGAGACTTCCGTTGCTGCCGTCAGCCAGAATCATTACTGCTGTTCTGCTGTACAACGGGAAAAACTAAGTAAGCGACATTTGCCATAAAGGTTATTCGCTCATGCAGATATGCCTGAAAAAAGTCACTATTGAAAAAGTCACTTACTAGGTTCTTCCATGGAACAGCAGTGCTGCTCTCGCTTGTTCATATAACTTCAAAGCTTGCTTGGATATAATTTGTGTTTTCATGTATTAGTGAATATAATCTAAAAAGTAATATTAACTAGAGATTCATAAAAAAAATTAACTAAATGAATGAATCATTCTCTTTTGACGAAACCACGTACATCGAAGAGCTTATGAAAGATTCAAAATTATTTCTTTTGAAAATGTGTGATTAGATTTACTCTTGTAAATGTATTTGATGCCTGCCCCCCGACCAGCAACACTCGCTTCGCTCGTGCTGCAAATGTCGGGGCAGGCATC
>WSXT02099991.1:0-11472 GCA_011762715.2 Neuroterus valhalla
GATTCTTATATTTATCATTGCTGAGTTAAAACTTGTAGGTTCTATAAAAAATAGCGATTCTTGTAAGCGATTCTTCGGAACCGATTCTTGTCCTTAGAAATCGTACTCAGAATCAAAATCGAAAGTTTCTGCGAATCGATCCTTAGGAATCGATTCTTTTTCAAGGAATCGCCCATGACTACGGGAAAGAGACATTGCGCAGGAAAAAATTATCAAAGAATCGAAGCGTCGATTCTTGGCATGAAAGATCGATTCAGTCAAAAGATCAAAGATGAAGAATCGATTGAAAAGATCGATTAATCGGACCCTCTGGATCGATCTTTGCAGAATCGAATCGAGATCGAACATCCCTAGTTCTCTTTCGTTCAACAGCCTCGTGTCGGAACGGACGTCACGCGTTTTCTTTGCATCCTTCAATTTTGTTAGTCATATTGTGCAAATAGAATCTGTGTTTACTCGAGCCAAGTAGAGTTCGAAAGGCGTTTCCTTGCGTCAGTAACGCTGTGTAAATTAGCGGTAACTCCCCGACTGATTTTTCTTCCAGAATTTACAAGAATTGAAGTTTTGCACCGTGATAAACTTAACTTTTGAGTTTTAGTGAAATGGGACCCCTGTAGAATGATACTCTCTCGTCCCCTTCCGATTCGAATCAAACCGAAATTTTAATGTTTATTCAAAGAAACTAAACATAGAAATTATTCATTCACTGAAGTCAATTATACTGCTTCTCGTTAATCTTCCCTTATTCGAAATGCACTCCCTTGACTAAACCTAATTTTCCGGGAAATTTCCTACCTCGAATCTATCTTACGTCCCACAAGTAAGGTGAAACCAGTGGTGCAAGTAGAAGATATTGTAACCAATGAACCTCCGTTAATTTTATAGAAATATTATGTAAAAACGGATTCCAACAAAAAAGGTGCAATTTTGACTAATCAGTTGTATTCTTTACGTAAAAAGTTGAAATTTCTAGAAATTGGTGAATTTTCAAGCCAAGAAGATAAATTTCCTTAGAAAAAGATAATTCAATTCTCCACCAAAATAGCTGATATCTAATCAATTTCTCATTTGATTTTTCGGATGCAACACCCTGTTCCCTCTATTCCCACCTTTTTATCGTTTCTCCGCTCGAACGCGTACTTAATTATTATTAATTACTATTCTCCAGTTGAGAATTCAGTTATTTTTTTAAACTTCGTTTTTTCCTTGGTTGAAAACTTATTTTCCTACTGAAAGCCAAAGAATTGGATTTTTGGTTTAGAATTGATTTATTTTTTTGTTGAGAATCCAACAGTTCTGTCAAAAAATCATAAATTTCCCATCCATTTAGTTGAAAATTAATTTTGCTACTGAAATTATGAATATTCTCTTTTTTGGTAATAAATTAATCTTTCTTAGTGAAAACTTAACAATTTTCCGGAAAACTCATCCCTATACAAATTTTATTTCTTGGTGTGTTTAATATTCAACTGTTTCCTAGAGAATTAAACTTTTTGGCCTAAGAATTCAACAATTTAGTTGAGATTTAGTTTCTTCCCTAAGGGAAAATCTTTTTTACTTTCTTGGTTCGAAATTCATCCCTCTTGAAGAATTTCACTAGTTCAATGGAAATTCGTTTTCGTTTTGGATGACATCTTCTTCAACTAATAACTTTCTTACTTCATTTTGGAGTTGAAAATGCATTTTTTTTTGTTAAAAATACATACTCTTAACTCGGAATAATATTTTTGGTTATGGTCAAAAATTAGAACCATTTGGGTGGAAATTGATTTACTTTCTTAAAAGTTCATTTTTTCGTTGAAGATTCATCCCATCAGATGAAAATATGTATATTTTGTTAGAAATTGCGATTTTTTCGTTGCGAATGGTTGGAAATCCGTCTTTTTGGGTTAAAATTCAATGTCTTTTGGGTAAAGATTTATAAAAAATACGTCCTTCGTAGTGGAAAATTGATCACCTTAGTTGAAAATTAATCTACTTTGTTGAATATGAAAATTTTTCAGTTGAAATTTTAGGGATTCAAAGCGTTTAAATTTGCATTTAATATAGGAGGTGACGTTGAAATTTAGTGTTTACAAGAAAATAAGGATACAAATTTTAGTCCTTTGTTCCTCTTCTATGGAGACATTCCGCAAATTGTCTCTGCTCACCCTAAATGCAACGGCTGTCTAAAACTGAAAAAATTTCGTAAAACGAACTAATTTTTTTTGGTCATTATCAAAGAAGGAAGAAAGTAGTCGGGGAATTTCACCTTTCGGTCAAGATGTCGGGGAATCCCGAAATACGTTTCCGCCTTTTTGGACATTCCACTTATTTGAAAGTTGAATTAATGCTGAAGATCAATTATTATTGTGAAGACTGTATAACTTCGGTTGGAGATTAAACTATTTTTTACCTATTCATTCGTTAATCAATTTTGTATCTGAGATGCCACTGTACTGATTTTAAATGATTTTGATTGCTGACGTCAATGCAGAAGTGCAACAAAGGAAAAATTTATAAAATCATGTCTCATATTTCTTATATCGAAATCCGTTCGAACGTCTTCAACTTGTTTGAATCAAATTTTGACGGTTTGCCGCAGTGAGCGCCTCTCCCAGGGTATAGCCTACTTTAGCCTATTGGTTGAGCCGGCACAGATTTGAGGTTTGTAAATATGACTGTGATACCTACCGATGATTTTTTTTTAGGAACGATTTGAATGAAGGTAAGATATTCAGTTGAGAAGTGGAAACACTTTTGAGAGAGTATTGCCGAAAGATTATTAAATTTGAGACGTATAACAGATCCTATAAAAAGGAAAATCTTAAAATGCAAGAAGAAGTTGTGGACTAATTTAAACAAACGCAGTGTAAGTTATGGATGAAAACCCATGAGGTAGAACATGTTTCTGAATTTCAATGGGATATATCGAATATCAATTTTAATAGGATATATCAAATATTAATACTTCCATTGTTCGGAGCAAGCGTCAACAAAATTCTGATGGAAAGCAGTAGGAATTAGAAAACTCTCAGGTTCAGAAGGAATTGAGCAACATTAATAAGTACCTAAATCATGTGATTTCAGATCCCATTCCCCCACCATCTCAAAAAAGGAAAAGGAGTAACAAAAGAGAAAGGAAGCAGAATAAAAAAAAGGAAAAAAATCAATTGAATTTGTACGAAGTAGTGATTCCGATAATGGAATTCTCGAAAAACCCGACGGTTCGGCTTTTATATTGCCGAAAAGGGATTAAAAATGTGACTGCTGATAACAGCGAAGAATGATCAGTTCATGATGATGAAATTGAAGATGATGTAGAAAAAGGAACACTTTAAACGATTAACGACGAAGAATAATTTGAGTGAATTTTGAAAATTTTGTTTATTACTTCGTTCGGTACTCATATTTCATGCTCAAGTATGTAGGTTACTTTATTCAAAAGTGTTCTTTTTTCTTGAAAATGCATTAAAAGTGTTTCCAGAACTGTTTTCAAATCTTATTTTTACAAATATATAATGGAATACTTTAAAACTGTATCGATTTCCATTCTTTTTTGTTTGCATGCTATCAGTTAGAATAAAAATCGATGTTCTGCAAACGGAAAAAATGTGGACTGGATAAGTTTCGGACTAATTGTGTTCAGCATACAAATGCGGATAAAATTAAGATGACATTAAAAAAACTCTACCCCGCAGCGTACCGAAGAAATGTTTAAAATAAAACAGAAAAAGTTCGGACTTGAGTGGATGAGATCCGAATTATCCGCATCAGCCAGATCCTACAAAATGCTGATATAACCGGATCCATTCAGGATGGATCGCATCCGCCTGACTGTACAAGACGCAGACATCACCGGATACAATCCGGATTAATCGAATCCGCTGGACCGTACAGAACGCTGACGTAAGCGGATAGAACCCGTATTGATCGAATCCTTCAAACCGTATAAAACACGGACACAAGAGGACACAATTCGAATTGGTCGAACCGTACAAAATACGGATACGACCGAATACAATGTGGATTGGTCGATTCCGTCAGACTGTATAAAACCCGGTCCCTAGCGGATCTGATTCAGATTTATCAAATCCGTCAGAACGTATAACTTCCGTATTCTCCTGAATGATGTTTGGATTTATTTTCGTGCTACTTCAGCTGGTCAAATTTTGGACACAACCGGAGAGAATCCCGGTGACAAAAACCTACCTCAGAATAGACAGTTTCGGACAATTTCCCGAATCTGGAATTTGAGCAGAATTTTCAGCAGAAGCTCCGAAAGCATTTAGAAACACTGCTGAAGTTGTTGAGATGTCGCTGAGGTTGTCGTTTTTTGATGTCTCGATTTGCTTATTCTTCCGTTTTTTGACGTATTAAAAAACTTATTCTTAAGCTCAGGTAAAAACAAAAACAAAACTCATAACAATTTGTAATCATATTTTTCATATAAATTGTAAACTAAATATCAATATTTCATATCATAACTACTTATATTTATTTCAATTATTTAGATTAAACTTTTTTGACTCGATTTATTTTTATTTTTTTTTAACGATTGACCGTAAGACAGGAAAAAAATTTTCTCCAACTACTACTTCAAGAATATAATCGGTCGAAGAAAAGAATTACTCTGATTTGATATTAATCAAATCAATCAACAATATCAATTCAATCAGGAAAAATGGAACGAAGTGAGGTTATGTTCAGATACATATCTCGAATTATTCATAGAAAGAAAGTCGTTTCTTCATGCTTTGATCACTGTATGAAAGAGCTTTAAGCCGTTTGAAGTCGAGGAGCGGACTCTCACCATGTCCATGGTACCCGTCACAGAGGAAGTTCTAAAGGGTGAAGTGCTAAGTCCAATCATGTTTAATCTCCTTACATCCGGCATAGAGATATTTTTCAGAGACAAGGGTTTGGTCAGTCTTAGGATACTTGGAAATTCGGAAATAACCTTGCTTATATATGCGGACGATTTGATTATTTTTGCTGATATATCGAAATGGAAACAAAATAGTATATTTTATATTTTAATAGTATCACGAGATAATAATCTCTAAAAAGGGCAGGATCAGCAATATGCTCTCTGGCCTGAAATACGTCGAGGGTCCTCTAGAATTTGTGCTGATATTTGATTACCTTGGTACTGCTTTCTTAAGGGTTGGTGTATCCAAGCAAACTGCTTAAGTCGCAGTATGTAGGGTTAATTTAGCCTCTGCTTCTACGATTAGTATCTTAATCCGTTCCAAATGTCCCTCATAGCCACTTATGGCTGAAATTCAAGATATCTTTATCAAAAGTACTTTACTATATGGGTCCCATATGTATGGTCTCAACTACCTAGAGGTCGTCGAGGAAGCGCAAGTATGTTTGTTCCAAAATTTGTTTCGCCTATCCAGGAATACACCTGACCTCACAGTCAGATTTGAACTAGGATTAACTTGCGTTTCCCATCATATATAATGAAGATGGCATTCAAGTGGGCAACTCAGGTCTTCGAAATGGAAGACTCGCGTTATCCTAAGTTATTTATGCAAGATTTAGCTAAGACTGCTTGCGCTAAGAATCACAAACACAAATAGCTAGGCTAACTCGTAAGATGTTTGGAGTAAGCAGGGACTAACCTGAAGTTGCTCGAACTTAGTGACGCCAGACTGAGTGAGCAAATAGACGCAATTGTTGTTAGATTCCGCGAATTCACTTTTCTTCAAGATATGATCAGGTTGGAAAAAAGTAATTTAAAATTTGTCTGGATGAGGTCGAAATAAAAAAGATTTTTCTTCCATACATCTAAGTCTAGTTTGATATATAGCAGAATTCTTGTAAACTACGCAGAACCTGAGCATTATCTGCTTATGAAGTTGCCTTTTCAATGTGAACGCATTCTTGCAAAACTTACAACTGCTTCTAAATACCTCACCAAGTTGACATCGCAAACCGAAACGACTATAATAGACCCACAACAAATATGTAAAGTATGTTATCCATGCAAAAAAGAGGACTTGATGCATATTCTTGTTGAGTGTCCAATCTACTACCCCATCAGGAAGTATTATTTACCAAATGTACAAAATATCATTGTTGATGGATTATGCGTATTACTTTCTAGCAAGGACCCAGTATGGCTCCTATATTTATCTACTTACGTAAACGTCATGTTGAAAATAAGAGCTTTTCTACTCAGTGAATGAATGGGGCTAGTCGATTCGTATTCAAGCTTCGAGCTCATAGCGTAGGTAGATGGAAGTGTTTTTCGAATTCAAATCGGTATTCAAAACAATTTTATCTGTGGGCAATAGGGTATATTCGTGCGTTTGAAACTCTTGATCAGTAAAGTGAAAGTTTAAAACTTTTAAAGTCACGGATAATTCGAAAATAAAATAGTATGAAGATTTCGAACCTTATACTCATGAAAATGATCACGAATGAATTGACTAAGCGCTATGAACCGACGACCCTAAAAATGTAATAACGGATGTATATGCATACATCCAAGGAATGATTGATAAGACAAAAGATAAAGACGTTGTCAAAGAATCATCGACGTTGCTTGAAAAAAACAGTTACTTTTTCGTGCGATTGTAAAAGATTAAAAAATATTACTTACGCTATTTCTCAGTTGGACAAATGTAATGCGAAAAGCTTCTGTTTCCCCTACAAAGTTTCCACTTCAACGCGGTCTCAGACCAACTTCAAATTATTTTCACAAAATGTCTTATTAAGAATTCATGCATGGAGACCTGATGCAGCTTTTGCCATGCATATGAAGTCGATAGATGCAAACATGATAGCACCTCGTTCGTTGATTATTAAGATGGATTCAAAAAAAGAAATAGAGAATCTGAAATGAGGATATAAAAATATTCGGCGTAAACAAGAGAACTCACGGAAAATTCGGTCATGTAAAGAAAAGTGAAGGAATAAACGTAGCGGCGAAACAATCATTTTTATACCAAACTGCAGCTCTGTCTCTGATGAAGCATCATCCGAAAATAAAACACTGCCAGCAACAAATTGGAATAGCTAAGATGAAATAAATCCAATTCTACTAGTATCGACGTCATCGACAAACCCAATCGTTGCCAGTAAGCGTAAAAGTGATGATATCCTAGATTTACCTGCACCAAAGCGCGGCTATTATATTTCACCAAATCTCGCAATTGATTTGGAACAACAGAAGCCTTAAAATAAATACGATACGATTTTGGAAAGTATCTTGAATGGATTCATGCAAGGGCGAAGCTGTATGGGAGGAACATGATGGGAGTACATGGACCCACTGAAGATTTTTACAAGATTCAATTTCAACTTTTGATAGCTGCATCTGCCGAATGATAATAATATTGCTTGTAAAAATGAAAACATTAGGACTGGTTGGGAGAGTAATAACATTACCATTAATTGCGAGGGTGTACTAAGTGTAGCTTCACAAAAAATAATGCAACCATAGTCATGTTGCTAATATGTTGTTCTAACGATGCATGTAAAAGCGTTACTCACGTAGGCAATCATTGGATAGACGTAATAAAACAAGATTTTATCGATCAGGGAATGATGAGGTTCGATATGTTTGTTGTTAATCTGTTGAAAAGGAATCAACTTATTGTCCATCTTGCAAAAGCAAGTGAGCGGTGAAAATTTATGATGTTTATGAATACCTCTGTTTTTACTTATTAAAAACAACTCGCAAAACGGAAAAATCATCCAAACTAAATCACACATCAAGGTTGATATATGTAAGGTGGAGTAGTTAAAAAATGAAAAAAATTGAAAAAGCTGATCCTATTTAGTGCTGTTTGAATATTTTTCTATATAATAATATTCCAGTCTTGATTTCGTTTTGCATGAAGCTCCATTGTTATTCAAATCAAAATCGATTTAGTCTGATTTGTGTATAATATGATCCTCATTCCGCCAAAAGAATACATAATATTTATTATTATGTATGTATAATAAATAAATTACAAAGAATAAAATAAAAAATTAGTGTAATCGTGAAAAAAATAACATGTTACATTTCTCCATTCCTTTTCTACGATGTTAAACGCAATACTTATTTGAAAATATGTGTCGGTATATCGTACAATTAATTTTTTTTTCGCCTGCAGTTTACTTATGCAGTATTATTAAATTGAATCTCTTTTATAATGAAATCCGTGATATAATCTTTTGAATTTAGACGAGCTTGTTTGCTTTAATTACAACTGAAATTGAAAAAAAGACTTGGAAGTTTCTTCTAGACAATTTTACAAACTGATATTGAAATCATTTAGCGAGTTTTGAGATATCACTTATTTTTAAAAACACACTCGAGCCTTTTCAAGTAAAACATTTGGCAATCCTGCCAGGACCCGTTAAAATTTACTTCAAAGAAAAGCATTCTCCACGGAGAAACATTTTAGTCTTTCCCTTCTCATAAGAACGGAGGCGTGGAAGACCAAAAGATTAAAATTTGAAAAATTTGTTGAACCAACGAATTCCTGACTGTACTACGGACAGCCCGAAAACATTGAGCGATATTACTACTATTGAAACTAGTGTCTGAAATGCAGTAGGGTTTGTTCTACGTAGGAAAGTAGTGAGAAAACTCAGGAAAAGAAAACTGAACGAGGCCCGCAATCAGGCAGATGAGTCATCTGCCTTACTACAAGAAACTGATTGAGTTAGCCACATCTGACCCAACAGGAACCGACAGCAACAGCTTGGAGATACGTCACTAGCCGAAACAGGAATCCAGACAGCAAGCGGAGATTCTACGGATCTTCAGCCAACTGTCTAAGGACAACATGCACTGTAAGTTTTTGTTAGTAATTAATTTTGAAATAGTAAAAAATATAAATCCTCTTCGTAGTCTGAGGAAAGCAACAAAGCTCAAATTACATATATTTCTTGTTTGGTGAAGTCGAGTTTTACTATTTCACGTACCTAAAAATTGTCATTATTGTAGTAGAAAGATAGGACGCATTTTATTGTAACAAAGGACAAGGTCCAAATTACACAAAACTGTCACGCGATAAGCACATCCGACAAATTAGAAACTGAGTACACTCACACTGATAGAGTAGGGCATTCGAGAACATTCCACCTTGACTTGTCGAATACCATTAACGTAGGTAACAGACGATTCTGACAGTGACTTGTCCAAACTACACTAAATTACGGCAATGGCCTCCCCCGCTCCCTCTCGTGTCCAGTATCCCTTAGGAAGGAATTCCAGCAGTCTTAGTCAATGCACTTGACAAAATTAGAAAAAGTATAGGCACTCTGGTAATAAATCAATGGGCTGTGGCAGAAAATATCTCTATATCAGCAACGGAGAACGCAAATAGAATGAAAGAAGGACAGGAAATACTAGCATGAACTGATGAATAGGAAATGTCCAAACAGATACCGAAGGTACAAATGGAGGCAGAATTACTGAAAATAAAGATTCCGATGACGAAAATGAGAAACTAAGATTAGGAACGGAAAAGGAATCTATTTTGAGAAGCCGGAAACCATTATAACCGCAAGTACCACTACGCACCTCCCGTCTGAATTCCTTCAGCATCACTTCTATGCTCTGGAGCATAGAAGCATCATAGAAGCATCTCTTTCTGGCGTTTTCCTCTTTGTTTTGGTCTCCTTAGGGACCGTTCATAAACTACGTTACCATTTTTCAGTGATTTTTTACCCCTGCCCCCCCTTCCGTTGACATTCGTAGTTTCTGCTTGACCCCGCATTAAAAATAACATTTGAAAAATCAGTATATAATTAGATAAGTTAAGATATATTTGAATCTATTTTGCTACAAAATTATAAAGACTATTTATCCTCTGTGAATGGAGCTCCCTCAGCCATCCAAGAACTGACATCGGTTATAATGGGGCATAGATCCACTTTTTTTCAGGTAACTGTAATGATTCCATCTCTTCTATTGATTCGATATCAATCCACTCTGTATCAGTATTTGAGAGTTTGCATAATAATTCCCCTGGCCTTTGTCTCAAAACCTGTAGAGGTCTCACCCTTGAAACACTACAACTAGCAGCCTGATTGCTATGCATGTTTTTCCTGTAATTGCGATAAATTTATGACTTGAAATCTAAAATATGAGTGAAGAGTATTAACGTGAACATTGGAAATTTACCTGTGACAGCCCATAGATACTTTTGAAGCAAAATAAAGGCCACAATAAGAACATACTCTCTTATCGATTTCTTCTTGAAGGGAAGGGCAGTACAAGTCGTATGGAATCTCTTTCAGTTTTGAGTATGCAGGCCTCACAGTTAAAGTTTGTCTCAAAAGAAAAGATGGGAATATTGTAGGCTTTTTGCAGTCTGATGGAGATGGCACTTCTAATGATTGCTGATCAAGTGGGTATGGTCCTGGCAAAAATCTTTGATAAATAATTTGGTTCAATTTACTCCGCATTGGCAAACAGCAATTTTTATCGTCACATTTAACGATCTGAAATCAAATCAAAATTAATCAATGGGTAATTGAGAAAACGTATGAAATACATTTTTTTAAGTATACATTAATATTCGTTTATGCGATTTTATAAATTTGAATTTTACCTGTAAAAAGTACTGGCTTTCCCTGACATGATTAGCATACCAATTATGGTCTGTACATGAAACTGGATCAGGAACTTCCTCCATACTCGATATATATTCAGCAGTGACGTTAAATTTGTCTATGCATACTTTAGACAAAATATCAGCAGCAACTTCACCAGCATACTGGAAATTTTTTAGTTCTAATTCGTCATCTATTGTTTTGCCACTTGCGTCGAGATGACTGCCAAAATGATCGTGTGGAAGAACTACACCTGACATCTCTCTACTCATCGGTGCCATTCTCCTTTCCACTCTGTTATACGCAGATCTCCCTGGAGCGTTTGTGAAAATAAATACAGCATCTAGGTCATGTTTCTTGAAAGTACTAATTGCATGTGAGATAACTTTCCGATAACGAGGATTTTCATCTGGCCCTCCATCTACAGAAAGCATCAGCACAGGTTTTACACGACCATCATTTTGTTTTATCATTTTTTTGAAATCCTCGAGTTCCATTAATCTTTCAAGATCTTTAGCATGAGTAGATGCTGTCGAACTACTATGTTTCCCACTTCGTATCGCAACGTACGTAGGGCCTGAATGTGTTACCGCTTCTTTTTTACCCATACAATTCTCTTTTATAGTTATACCAGCGTAAACCGAGGGAGTCAATTTATGGCGACTAGCAACCATCCAATCATGATCAGCCAATCTTATTTTATATTCAAGGTGCATTAAGATGGGAGCTTGCGCTTTAGCAGCAGTCATTCCTAAAGGAATTTTGGCTTTATCGTCCTGCGAAATTATCCATACCTGTGAAAGAAAAACAGAATAAAAAAATGCACTTCGAGTAATAATATTATTAAAGCAACATGATAGAACAAATTATTTTCGAATGTTGTGTAAAAAAGTATTATTGTCGCTCCAATATAGATATTATTGATTC
>WSXT02100002.1:0-11472 GCA_011762715.2 Neuroterus valhalla
TTAATTAACGTCACATTTTTAGTGATAATTAGAGACGGACAAAACACGTGCCAATAAAGGGGTTAGATTTTATGACATTTTTTTTTTTTTTTTTTTTTTTTTTTTAGAGGACCGTATGTATAGTCTCGTGATTACGTGCGTCGCAAGTCACCAAGTAAACAACGTCTAAGCTACGCATTACGGTACTGCCTTTTCAAGGCTGATGGGCTGTCGTGCTGCGTCGTGCGAGGCTCGAGGGGAGAGACAAAATCACTCAAGCATGAACAGCCGAGAAACTGGCCCTCTGCCGAGAGGCGCCACGGTAAGCGGTGAGTGTATCTGTTTCTGAAGAATAGCAATATTATACATAGCTTGGGAGACAACATAATATAAGTCGAGTGATATCACTACTTCAGTCTAGTATCTCACTATTATGTGCTTAATTGTGAAATGAAATTACTTCGAGAAGGCAGTGTATAATGGATGGAAAATAATTTTTAGAGATTATGATATAAAAAACACAATTCAAGAGTTCAAAAACTCGAAATACATCCAAGTGATATTTCAATAAAGAAATATTGTCAGAGGAAGCCGAGCAAATAATCGCATGAGCCTACTAATAACTTCGAACTTTTTTCGAACTGAATTACGTTGTTACAAAGAGTTCATAATAACTTATGCCAAAGATTACTCTAACCAGAGCATTTTAACTGGTAGCGTAAAAAACGTTTATTCTTTCCAAGCGTGCCTCAGGCGATTTATAGTACCACCAGCGTTAAAGTTCTAGTAGAAATTCGAAGTCATGAATCGCCGAACAATTTCTAAAATCTCTAGGCTACGATACATTCAATAGTCATTTTTATTAAGTTTACTTTGAATATGTTTTGGTGTTCAGCGGTTCTATAGTATTGGAAAAAAGTCATATGTTAAGGATGTACTCTAGTTACAGTCAATCTCAAATTTTGATAATCTTTACGATGATTTATATAATCGACCAAAATGTATCTATTAATTATTGCTGCGTATTCTGGAGGAGGCACATAAGTGTGCTTCAGAAAAAAATAATTCAGATTGAAAATGTTTTTTTATCAGAAGTTATTCACAGTCTTAGTTTTTGCTTCCTCGTTAGAAGAAAGTTACAATTCTTATCTCATCCTAATATTCAAGGCCTCATTTGATTCTCGGAAAGATTCTCTACAATTTAATTTAGGTGGTTTTGATTGAAATTTGAACTTTCATGGTTTACAACAATTACAATAATTATGATTTCTAAATAAATTTTTTCAATACAATCCACCCTAATAGCATTGTAGAGAATCCTCAAAAGGTTTAATTGAGGCCTTGACTATCAGGATTGGATAAGAATTGTAACTCTCCTCTAACGAGAAAGAAAGACCTAAAACTCTAAGTAACTTCTGAAAAATAAACTATTTCAACCTGAATTTTTTTTTTCTGAAGCACACTCAGAAGCCTCCATCTAAATACGCAGCATATATAACAGATATATTTTGGTCAATTTTATATATCATTATAAAGATTATCGAATTTTCAGATTGACTGTAACTAGTGTACATCCTTAAACAGAAGTTCAATCGGACCATTTTGACTTTTATGTATGCATTTCTAGGGGAATAGATTGTATCGAGTGCAGTCATTGCATTAATTGAAGTTGATTGAGGTAACATTTATTACCCTTGTTAATAACTACGCATATTAATGATCGCAGTTAAAAAATTATACAGTTCAAATGAACCAGAATCTCTGTAATTATTCCGATCAATCTGTGATAAAAAATGGCCTGTTTTGCTTTTTCTCTCTCGCAATTCAATTGATGTATTTCCTTGAATATAGCAAACATAAAATTCTCAGTGAATCTAAAAATAATCCAATTTAAGCAATGGTCCAACTTTCTCTCAAGAGATACATAACTGCAGTCGTTATCACGGACCAGCATCGCTTCGCAAAGTCGTAAACGTTTTTTATCGGATATTTACGATCAGTCTCGGTTCATGGACGTTTCGAATACATTTCCTTACGTTCATTTGCGAATTAAAATGGTTGAATACACCTATCGACGTCGTTGAAGAGTATCCTGAAAGGAGCTCAAACGACCTGCAACTACCTTTGGGGCTTGGAAGAAGACCCCCAGGGAGATAACGTATTTTTAATCGTATTTTCATCGACGAAGGCCAAATCCCTGTCAGCAGACTGTTTATTCTAATTAGCGGATAAGCACCACGTGATCTTTGTCGTTTTTCTGATCAGGACTCTCGAATCCAGCCTGTCTCGTTTGCATGTGTAATTATTATCGTTTGCTGGACAAAGCCCGGGATATTCGATCCCTTTCTCCACGTTTCATCGATAACGATCTTATTGAAAAGGAGATCTTTGCTATAAATTACCCTCGATCGATTGTATCTGCTAACGTAGCTAGATAGAGGTCGCTCCAAGCAGGCTCTAACCTCCCTTAGCCCCACGCTCTGTCTGTAAGTGATCACGATATTTGCTCTTATTTGAAGATAAAGAATAATGAATCCAGAAATGGTTCTACCTGAGTCTTCATGATTATTAGTAAAAATGATGTCAAATCTGAATATATTAGAAGTCAACTCATTACTTTTACAATAAATTACAAAAAATGTTGACTGCTCCTAATGATAAACGTAACCTTATTCTGGAAACTTTTAGGAGGAGAAAATTAAAGTTTGCGTTCGATTTACTAATAGTCATTATGAATTCAAGCACTGATGATATCAACTAAAGTTGATTCAAATATTGTTCATACAATATAAGGAACGTATAATACCTGCGCAAAATTTATTAGGTGCAACACTATTGACAATTGTAAATGATTATGCTTCCGAAAATTTTCTCATATTTGAAGTCGTAAAGGACAATTCATTATATATATCATGATCAAGCTAATCTGCTAAATCCGCCAAACATGCAACTAAGCCTTAAAATTAACATGTTCAATATTGTAAATTTTCTGATCACATTTCAATCATGATTACGAATATAACAAAACAAATAAGTATTCATCAATGAGAAGAGGTAAGTATTCTGAAATTGAAGCGTGCTCTACAGCAGTTCATGATACGCCATTTGTACAATGTATTAAGTATTTGAGCCTATGATAAAAAAGAACTAGAATTATTATTTCAAAATTAGATGAGAATTCAAATAGGTATGGGAATGCAAATTTCGCACTTTCATATCATTTCAAGTTGCTTGCAGTATAAACGATGTTTAACCCAAATTTTTCCAGTTTCGCAATTCGGGTAACATTTTTGAAATAAATGATACTTTGTTTCAATTATTCCCTGCACGCAGATTTCATCAATTAGATTACCCTGGTATATATTACTCACTGTATGTGACAATAAAGGGAAATATAAAAACTTGTTTGTTTTTGCCGTCAGCATTTGGAAAACCGAGACGCATATCTTTTTGAGAAGAGAGAGAGAGGAAAATGCAATCAAAAACACACGAATAATAACACAGGCCCACAAAAAAAGTGGAATCATCCTAACATGTGAGTATACTACCCCTATGGATTTTGAGCCGCTGAATCTGAATCCAGGCTCAGAATTTCCCTTGGACCCCTCAGTTTTCCCCAAGCCTAGGGGAAATGCGAGAAATCTAAGAAATTCCAGTATCTGTTAAAAGAATTTTGATCGCCGCAATATAAAATAACACGATAAGTTTTTCACGTATCTCGAGTCACTTAGTTTGGATCTCACTCTAGAATTTCCCTGGAGTACCTCAGAATTTTACTAGCCTAGGGAAAAAGTGTTAAGCTGAGCAAAACTTGCGATTTCTTGGAGGTTCTATTTTTGCACATAAAAGCTTATATATTTTTGTGAAATAAGTTCTTCAATTCATATCTGACATGGAAAGTCTTCTACAGTTCTTCAGAATTTCCCCTTACCTGGGGAAAAGCGTAGAAAATTGGTCGAAAATCGAAGTTTCATGCAGGCCTTTTTCGTTCGGGAAAATTGATATCATTCCGGCTTCTGAGTTTCCTTGTTCATTTCTGTCATCAAAATTTTCATCCAGCTCCTTACGATTGCCCTAGTCTACGGAAAATGTGTACAAATAAGCGAAGATTACAATTTTTACGATGTTGCAGGTGTAAGCAATAAAAAGGGGAATCCACTGCGTCGATTTTAAGGAGCTGAATAAAAATTCTGAGGCCTTCTCAGAAGACGGAACGATATCAGCTTTCCTGTACGAAAGAGGCCTGCATCAAACTTTGATTTTTGCAGGATTCTCTCTGTTTTTACCTAGGCTAGGGAAATTCTGAAGTACTGTGGGACATTTTCTACGTCAGATATGAATTTCAGAACTCAGAATACGAAAATATATAAGCTTTCATGCGCAAAAATAGAATCTCCAAGAAATTGCAAGTTTTGCTCAGCTTTGCATTTTTCCCTAGGCTAGTAAAATTCTGATGCACTCTAGGGAAATTCTATAGTGGAATTCAAACTAAGTGACTCGAGATACGTGAAAAACTTATTGTGTTATTTGATATTGCGGCGATCGAAACTGTTTTTACAGATACTGAAATTTCTGGCATTTTACGTATTTCCCCTAGGCTAGGGGAAAACTATGGGGTCCGGGGGGAATTCTGAGCCTGGGTTCGGATTCAGCGGCTCAAAGACCCTTACGTGTTATTTTCATTTCACTTTTTTTTTGTGGGCCTGTGTTATGTATCAGATTCAGTTCCCTCAGAAAAAGTACACAAAATGAGAAATATAAATGGAAGGAACAGTTTTTTTATGAATCGGGTATATGTTATTCACAAGTAAATGCTTGGAAGTATCAACAGTTATAACAAAGTGTGAATCAAACACCTATTCCAGGGAAGCATTTACCTGCAACAGGAATTACTCTTGGTAGTGTTAATACTACACTGTGAATAACAGGAAAGTTTATCACTGATGTGGGATAGAGGAATTTGAACCAGAACAAACCGCACGGAGATATTTTGAATTGCACTACCGAAGTAAAGTAAACAGCAGTGAATTATAACTGCAACAGAGTTTATCTCTACGTTTCTACTGTGCTTTTATAGAATTCAAAAAATAACATTTCGTTCTTCGAAGAATCTTAAACATTATGTTCTAATCATCTTATTCCATAAAGTTAGAACTTTTTTTAATATCCTGTATCGCATATTTTAAACGATAAATATAACCCTGCATTAACTGCACTTAATAACATCAGTCATGTAGTTTCCCTTCGATCTTTGTAATCACGTGATAAATTAGTTCTTAGAAAAAAACGTTGTTATTGAAACTACGATCTCAATTATGAGAACTTCGCATAAATGTTTACATTGGAAAAAACAGTTCATAAATTCAGTTCAGATCATCTCCATCCTCGGTAACAGTTTACAGCCAGTATTCAGTTTTAGATTCCGATTTACGTGTAGGAGGCGGTTTTTTTTTAGTTTCATTACAGATCTTCCTCGAGGTATCACTTTCCTGTTATTCGTTTTAGGAGTTACATGGGTTTTGAAGGCTTGAAAGAAGGCTATTATGACCAATTTTTTTTTTTTTTGATATATCGAATGAAATATTTTATTTAAACAATTTAGCATAGCGAAAATACATATTAAATAGGTATTTCGTGAAATTTTTATCCCAAAATATTGAACATTTAGCCCTTGAGAGTTTATTCCCCTTGATCTCTAAAAAAAAGTGATCTCCGCGTGACCACGATAACTAACGACTGGTTTATCCAAAATCAAAAAACCAAAATTTTTTTGTTAGTACATGTATAAAACTCGCTTGTACTATAGTACTTTATTGTACTATTTATTAAGACAAAGAAAAAAAATTAATTTTTTGGAATTTCCAGACCCATGTAACCCCTTAAGAGGCTGGCAGTACCTTATAAAAATAATGGTACTGTGTCGAAACAGCAAGACTGTCGCATAAACTAATTAGGTCACGCAGTTGTTTTTCTTTTGGAATTCCGATTTAACATGGGTACGATTTTTTCAGATCGTACGCACGTAGATTCAGAGGTATATATACCGAGATTGTAATGACTGAATCCTAATCAACTTCGGAACAAAGTTTATAAAATATGTGGTGACCAACTGTTATAATTATTGATTTTATATTACTTCGAATTTATTTATATCTCACGAATACAAATCAAATTTCAAATTAGAGTGAATTAAAAAATTATTTCTTCAAGATAAGTTTTCAGAATATTCTAGCTTTTCCTAGTCTCGCTGAAGGTTCAAATAGCAATTCAGGTATACACATCTGGCACTGTACTTTCTCGAAAAGCTTACTCGAGTTTTATTGCATTTTCACTTCCCTTCCATAACCTTGTCTACAGCTTAGGTTCAGGTCAATCAATTCAGTCTCCGTTCGGTCCTCACCCTGAAAACTTCTAAATTCTCAACGGTTAAAATAAATTGTTATATTAGGTTTATTAATCAAACTGTAATTATTTATTCCACCTGCATGCAAGCGTGGGGTGACGCTAAAACTCGAGTGACCAGAAAAACTATACAACTTGTTTTAAATTTCTACTTCTGCCTAAAAGATGACTAGCAACGCGCCTACTTTCGCAGCAACAACCGCGACGACCGTGATTCAACCGATTTCCGGAACGATTTCCGCATCGCAACAGGACATTTCTCAGCTTCCGTCTATCAATCGCGTAGCTGTGCGTTTACCACCCTTTTGACCGTCGAATCCTGGAATGTGGTTCGTGAAAATGAAACAGCAATTTGCACTCGCGGATATTACGTCAGAAAATACCAAGTTCAGCTACGTAGTTGGGCATTTTGGAACCCGAATTCGCCGCGGAAGTTAGATACATATTTACCAACCCTCCAGCTCGAAACAGATACTCAAAATCAAAACCTGAATTGTTTAAAAGACTGAGTGAATCACAGGAGAACAAGATGCGGCGTCTACTGGAGCACGAAGAAATTGGAGATCGCAAGCCGTCTCAGTTCTTGCGCCACCTGAGCTCTCTTGCAGGTACAGTGGTTCCCGACGACGTGCTAAGTCCCCTCTGGTTAAGCCACCTTCCTTCAACAAGTCAGGCAATCCTGTCAACCCGAACGCAGAGTCCCCGAGAACACATGCCAGAACTAGCTGATGTAGTTGTCGAAAACCTGACTCCTAAAGGACGTGTATTAGAGGTGCAATAAAATAATCTGGAATCACTGGAGAACTTGATGCAACGGATGATTCTCACAATGACTTTGCACATCGATGAGGTAAAAAACTCTCTCAGACAGGAGGTTGCAGCGGTGTCACAAGCAGTCAAGAGCAACCATCCTTCCCGCGGAAAATCGCGTGATCTTCTACGTTCTCGAGGTACCAGCCAAAACAGGAGAGATGGAATTTGCTGGTACCACCGAAAATTCGGTGTGTCAGCTCAAAAGTGCACCAAGCTCTGTTCCTACTCGGAAAACTTCAAGGCCGGACGCTAATGGCGGCAAGCGTTCTCTCGAGCAAATCTCGCCGCCTGTGAGTTACGGACGAAGACTCAGAAGTGCAATTTTTAGTGGTTACTGGAGCCGATTTTTGTGTTTACCCGCGTTCGCATGGACAAAAGAAAAAGGCCGGTTACGATCTTTACGCCGCGAACGGTTCGATTATACCCACTTACGGTCTCGAAACAATGACACTCAACCTCGGACTTCGTCGTGAATTTGTATGACCTTTCGTGGAAGCGGACATGACCAAGCCCATAATCGGTGTTGATTTTCTGCACCACTTTGCCTTACTAGTAGATATTCGGAACCAGTGTTTAATCGACAACGTGACACGTCTGTCTACCATAGGCAAAGTTTCTCAATGTCCTATGGAGATTCTCGGTATTCGCGCTGTTTCAAGAACATCTCCTTGGCACGAGCTTCTGAAGGAATTTCCAGGGATAACATAGCCTACAAGAGCCAAAACCAAACCAATGCATTCAACTGTACATCGGATTTACACTACGCCAGGTCCTCCGGTAGCAAAAAGTCCACGGCAATTATCTCCAGAAAAACACCAGGCGGAGGCAGAATATCAGTCTCTGTTAAGCATGTCCATCATTCGTCCGTCAAAAAGCAGTTGGGCATCACCACTTCACATGGTCCCGGAAAAGGCAGGAGTATGGCGAATGTGCGGAGACTGCAGGAGGTTTAATGGGAGAATTTTTTCCCATAAGTATGCATTACCTCATATCCATGACTTCACACGCACTCCATTGTAAGAAAATTTTTCCAACTATCGATCTTGTCAGAGCCTCCAAAGATTTATGATCAAGTACTCGGGGATCTGAATTTTACATATGTTTATATTGATGATATCCTGGTTGCATCCTCTTCAATTCAAGAACATAAAAAGCACCTGCATCATATTTTTGACCATCTCAAGGTTTACGGAGTACTGATCAATCCTGCTAAATGCACCTGGGGAGAGTCAACGGTAAAGTTTCTCGGATACGAGGTATCAGAAAAAAGCATCAAACCACTTCGTGAAAAGATCCAGGCTATTCTCGATTTTCCTAAAGCCAAAACAGCAAAACAAATCAGGCGATCCCTTGGAATTTTAGATTTTTATAGATTCAGCATTCCGATGGCAGTTTTACAACAGGCACCTCTCAACGATCTACTGAAGGTGAAAATTCGAGGGAAAGCACCCCTGCCCTGGAATCCAGAAGCCTTGAACGCTTTTGACAACTGCAAGGAAAACTTCGCTGAAGCAGTACTCTTGGTGCATCCTGCATCAAACGCACCATTGGTCATTTTTACAGATGCATCGGACTTCGCTATCCGCGCAGCTTTGCACCAATACGTAGATGATGATTGGCAACCACTAGGATTCTTCTCAAAGAAACTGTGTTCTGCACAGCAGAATTGCGGCGCTTACAGAAGAGAATTACTGGCAATCTACAAAGCAGTAAAATATTTTCGGCACATGGTCGCAGGTCAAGGATTCATGATCTTCACTGATCATACGCCTATAACCTTTGATTTTCTACAAAAATCAAGCAAATGCGACCCTCGACATTTTTCAACAGTTAAAATGAATTGTAATATTAAGTTTATTTATTCAACTGTAATTATTCATTCCACCTGCATGCAAGCTCACACAAAATAAAAAATTAGGCTTTTCAGGAGAAGTCGAATTTCTTTTCACTTTTGACCATAGGATCATCTTTCCATTGAAATTGTTTTGACCGTTGTCTCCTGCGATGATGCCCATCAAGCCGTGAACCATTTTTTTGTCTTATTCGGTTACTATATGCCAACTTTTATTGAATTTCTGCTGAAACTTACAAAATCAATGCAAAAGATCTGCCCGCTTCGCGGACACATTCTCATCGCGCGCAGCTAGAAGATTTCAGCGCACCCAGGGCACGCTTTTGCCGGATCTCGCACTTCGCGCTCGATAATGCGTGAGACTCGCGCTTCGCGCTCGTACATTTCAAACTTCGGGTTCCGCGCTCACTTATTTGTGTCTCGCATTCGGAATGCTTTTGCTATTGTTCATTTCGAGAATTATGCAGATTTGAAAGTGAATTGAACAAATCGTTATCTTTCATATCCCAGTTAACCAATGCAACCTCATATTCCTAATTTATAACGTAATAAGGTATAGATGAAGATTGCATCCGCAAAGCTCTGTTGGCTCTAAGGTACACATTCTTATCGTAGCACTCGCGCTTCGCGCTCGAATTTTGACGGAATTTTTTATTTGTAAATTTATTATTTAAAATACGTTCACAAGAGAAATCGAATGCGCTGTTTATAACAAAAAACAAGTGTATCAAAGACCGATTAGTTCCGTTCGTTTTTTGTTGAATTATTATGTTTACAGACGGACGGACATGCAGACAGACACCATCGCATATCGGGTGATGCTCATACTTTTTCAATAAAAAATGAAGAGAACGTAATGAAATTTTTGATTTCCCATTATGTGCTGTACCGCAAAAGTTTGAGTTTTTAATTGGAATTTTTGAGAAAATTTAGAAAGTCATATTGAGATACCCAGACTGAGTTCTATATTTTTTATAGACCAAATTTTTCCTGTGTACCCTGTCCCGAATTCCGCCAGTCATCTCGATAATGGCAATAACGAATATCTAGTCTCTTTTATTGATACTGAAATTTGAGTCAATTTTACGAGATTCAATGAAATTATAGCTTTTAGCAAAAAGAGAAAATCCTTTGAGATGTAAATATTTCGTCGATTTGATCAGAATCATAACTTCGTTGTTTCTTTTGTTATTGAGAATATTCCATCATCAACGAAAATTCAAATCAAGTATTGATAATGCTTGAAAGGATGAATCTTTTTCAAAGACTATTTTCAAGTAGACGGAATATGTTACCCTAAAACTAGTGAAGGACAAAAAACGAAAAATATTCTCAACTCACAATCAATGAATCTCGTGGGTATATATTTTCAATTGGTTACTATTAATATAGTTTGATTTTCTTATTTGTTTGACCAAGCATAACCCATTCAGGAATTTTTTAATATATCACTTGCTGTGATTTTTGAAAACATACGAAGTTTATTTTGCACGCAATTATTAATGGGAAAAATATTTTACAGTTTTCGAAACATCGATTTCTCCTCATTCAAATGATTCGACTATTTCCAAAATTGGAACAGTTTACTAATGTATACATTTTTCAACCTCATGGTAATTGAGAAAGGTTAGAGGTATGACGAAATGATTACTAATCGCTGATTGAGATTCTGTATTCCATATTATGGCAACATTGAGGTCATTGTCCCTAGCAAATCCAACCTTCTATTTCAGGTTACTATAGAATATATTCTGTAATATCTGTTGGAAATGTTAAAAAACTGAATTTTAAAAATATTTGAAGAAATATTATATTTAGATACGAAAAAAACATAAACTCCCTTTTGATACCAGCATATTACGTGACTTACTGAAAAAAAAAATCGGCAAAATGATCACATTTCTGTTTGAGATAGTTTTGAACCTTCTACGTGGGTACTCCGTTTTCTTTAATTCATAAGGATTCGTTTACTAAATTAGGAAAATATTGGTTTTAAACTTAATTCAGTCACGAATAATGAATTTCAGAAAGTATAAGTCAAATGAATTACTGTGACTTCGGAAAATATCTCAACGTTAAAGGTTTTGCCCAAAAAGTCAGGACCAACTACAGCATTATATTCGCTTCAATACAAGGAAATTCCTGATTAGTTTGCGTAGGCAAACAAAAAGGTATGGTGGTGAAAAATAATGCAATGTTCGAAAATATGAAAAGGGGAGGGTAAAAGTTTTGAAAATTTGTCACCAATAGTAGACAATGTGAGACACATATTACTATAATACAATAATTTAAATATACACTATTAATAAAGGTAAGGTGTGTAAAAAAAACAAAACTAGTTGTGATTACACCTCCAACTCTATCGGACAAGTTTATTTAAAATGCAGTCCCAACGTTTCAAGAACACACTGTTCTCCTCATCAGGG
>WSXT02100013.1:0-11472 GCA_011762715.2 Neuroterus valhalla
GGGGGGGGTCAAATTTTACATAAATCTAATGCCTTCTCTGATGAGAATGTAAGAAAAGAAATTCCAGGCTGATTTTCGATTTTCCCGGTCAGTGGTCACCCTGTAACGAGTTACTTAAAAAAAAAAAGAGTAACCTACCCAACACTGGGACACAAGATGTTGCGGAAGAAACGTCGGTAAGGTAGAAATTGGGTAAGTATAGCCTGACGTTAACCATATATAAAAAGAAAATAGAACTGTGTACATTCTTACAAATTTCAAATCCAATGACTAGCAACGATATCTTTGCAACTGATTGGAAACGTTAAAAACTAAAAGAATTGCAGATCCCAAACTGACCGAAAGATTCCTGTCTTTTCAGTTCGTATTCATCCCAACAGATAGCC
This sequence comes from Neuroterus valhalla, assembly GCA_011762715.2. Taxonomy (NCBI): domain Eukaryota; kingdom Metazoa; phylum Arthropoda; class Insecta; order Hymenoptera; family Cynipidae; genus Neuroterus; species Neuroterus valhalla. The sequence goes on from WSXT02100013.1 coordinate 387, forward strand.
CTGCTAGTATCTTTAAAAGGATAATATCAATCATATCAATATTCAAAAACAAATCAGCAACTGTATCATTTGTATTATTTTGTATTTTGTTGATGAACCTCTAACAAAAAAAAAATGCTTCCACCATAGACCTAATAAAAAAACTAAATAATAAAACCTTTCTAAAAAAATGGAATATATTTCAAATGTCTTGGAATGATATTGTACTCAGCATTCACCACTTTCATCACTGGAACCGGAAATGACCATCAAATAGAGTGGAACTACCTTTTTTGAAAACATGACATATATTATTGATTTTCCTTCCTCGCATTTTCCCCTATCTCTAATACAAAGTTATCACATATGCAGAAAATGTAAAAAGAAAATTTAATTTAATTTCCTCCTAACTCTTTCATTTAAGGTTATGTCTTATAATCAACTGAAGAAGCAAGGGATTGCTCGTGAAAAGCAAGCGCCATATTAATTCGTTCAAACACCCGTGGCGGCATAATATTTATACGTGTCGTAGATAAACAACATAAAAAGAGCCAATAACAAAGAATATAATCAATGCAATGTAGGAATAGAAATTTCGACATTATTTCCTGCTCTTTTCAGAACCAAATTCATGTACTATTTTACGTTGATATTCATATGGATATGAGTTATCTACATGTAGTACACTAACTACCAAAATTATCCTTTGTTCGGCAACCGAGATTACCAAATATGGGGCCCCAAATCGTAAAACTGGACGTGGGGCGTCCTCAGAAAGATGTAGAGGGGAAAAAACTGCCACGATTTTTTGCATATTGTATCACTCGAAAATCAACCGTTCAAGGGTTATTTTTTTTTCCAGATCATTGTTTTCACGGGTCTCAGATTCACTTTTCACCCGGACTGTACCACCGACGCGCTGTGAAACCAAGTGATCACTAGGCCAAAGCAAAATAAAACCTTTTTCTCAATGAAATCTCCCTCAATCGGATTCTGCAGCCTAAAATTACAAAAATAAAAAATATTTACAAAAGATTTTATTTTCAACTTTCAACTTTTTTCAGAATCACTTAAGTGGAGAAATGGCTTCAAAATTTATTTCGGAAGCAGACTAATTGAGAAATATTGTAAATTACTAAATAGCGTGATTTGTTTTGCTAATAATCTTCAAGCCTAAAACTTGACCTGATGAATTTTTGTGATGGAATTACAAATGAATAAAATACTCGATTTTTTGTCTTGATGTTCATTAATAGATACCTAATTAATTTTTTCAACAATCGAGAAAATCGCGAAATCGGTCATGCAACTCAATGTGTGTGAGACAGTAGTAGTTTCAAGTACACTCGAGGCCAATAAAACTCTCGGGATAATCAGAGCTAGCGTCATATCGAGACAATAAGTCACATAATTATGCGTGGGGCGTCATGAGAAATTTGTAGACAAAAAAAAGTTAGCTCGATTCGGTGTATACAACATCGCTTTTGGTGCATCAGGAAAAAAGATATGCTTTGTTGAAAGTCAATTTATCGAAAAACCTACGAACAATAATGGTACCATACTGTACGCCGCCGGCATCCACGAGCGCCGCTTGGCGTACACTCACCGTCAAAATGTTTACTTTAAGTATCCCAGAAAATTCCTAGGAGAAGCTTCGGATCGCAATATTACTCGTGGGGCGTCATGAGAAAATTGTAGATGATAAAAAACTGATACGATTCCGTGTATATCTTATTCGTTTTAATGAAGCAGGTAAAAAGTTATGGATTTTAGAAGAGATTAAAAACGATTGCAAGTAAAGAGACTACTAGACGTGACTGTACCGACGGACGCTACGGGAGTCGGTTCTGTCTCGAGAATCGGCTCAGTTGGCAGTAGAACGTACAACAAGAAACATCACTATGGCCGATCTTTCCAAGGACGATCTTCGCAAAGAAATCACCGGTAAGTTTGAAAATCCTTCGATATACGCGATTCTATCCCTTAAAAAATGGTGAACTCAGTTCCTAACCCAACAATACGTGTTTTTCTCTACAAAGCGCGAGTGAAAAATAGGAGAAAAACTGCTACTTTACTCTTGTTAACCGTACTCTGAAAAGCTCCTATATGCTGTGTGGCGTGGACGCCGGCCATTACACGAATATTCAACTTGCGTATTTCACCTGTATAGCTCAAAATTTAAGCATCTAATAATCAAGCCGAATGTAGCATTAATTCGGGAATTTTCAGATAAATTTTTTTATATCCCGGTGCCTCTGCGTGTTTTTTCATGTTTTGCGGCGAAAATATATTTTCAGGGCGTCCTTGTCTCTCTTAGTGACGCTGGCAGTAGTGGCGCGCAACGAACGCCTAGTTAGTGTTTCAGTTTCCTCTAATGTAATCTCAAAAGTAAATATTGTTAAAAATTAAACCCTTGAATATTTGTCTGCTATTGCGCGGATTTTTTGAAAACTTTTACTGAGTGAGATCTCATATTGATGGCCGATTACGATTGCAAAGTAGGAGAGGGTTATTTGCCGGTTTTATGGCTTTTTCCACCGATGTAGAGTGTGCCTTTGTTCGCGATGCGATTAGACGAGTGTATACCGCTTGCGAAATTGGTTATGACGATCCTTGGGGTATCGGGAGTCGTATTTTCAGAGATAATCCGAGTTTAATGTTAGCATATCGTTGGAAGCGATTCCCGGCGGGCGGCTATGGTTTTGAACGGAAAGGAGACGCGAATGGTTGACGGGGAGATGCGTTGTTGAAAATGCAGGTTTCGAGATGGCGATACGATGCGCACTTTGCCGCATCTCGATTCACTTTCAGACATTTTTGATTAAGAAGCGGGTCGATTGTTGACTACTTACTAAACGCGGGTGGCCATCTGCGCTCGATACCACTTCCCGGTTCCCGCCGCGCTCACCTCGATTATCCCGGGAGGCAATTCAAATGCGCACTTCAACAAATTTTCGATGCTGGATCGAAATTCGCGGATTTGGAATCCTGTGACTCATAGCATTTTTGAAAATGTGTATCTTGTTTTTGTCTTTATTTAGGACAAATCTTTGTGTGTAAGTGTGGAAAAGTAAAAAATTTGAAACTACTAGAAAACTTTTCTAATCAAAATGAATCAGAAATTGTAATATCAACTTGATAATAATTACTTCTATGATGCTAGGGTTTATCTGTATTTTTTGTTCACCATTCTGCAAAAGCAGAAGTGAGTATGTACTTTAAAATGTCATTGTTGAAAAAGTTTTTTCTGCGTGTATCGACGCATCCTAAAATTTTAGTTCGAAGTTTTTTTTTTTTTTTTTAGTCATGTGAAGACATTATTTTTATCTGAAGCTTATATTCGTTTTCCACTATTGTCCATTGGCGGATTTATACTAAAAGTCAAGGAAAGCTAAAAAGATTGTTTTTCTACATTTCAAAAGAGTTACAATTGAATGGAAGTGGCTCGAAAAAATACTTTCAAATTTTAAGAATTGCGGTATTGTTATGTTTTTTTTTAACTCTTGCAATAACACTAGTCGCAAATGATTTTCAATTGCCTTAAATCCTAAATGACGACAAGAACATTCAAAAGTGACGCCTTATCCGTCTTCTTGTCCTGCTATAAAGCAACATTTTCAGTCGGCAAATTTGTACGTTTTAGCCAAAATAGAACAATAATTCACGGATTATATGATTATTAATAATGAAGATAGTATGTATTCTAGCTAATCGTAAAAAGTACAGACAAAACATTTTGAAGAAGTTTTCTCATTTTTCTTGGCATTTCTTTAAAAGAGTTTTTGTAATCAAATAGGTCATTTTGAAACAGAAAAGAGGTCAAAAATACGTTCTTTGAATTGAATTTAAAAAATACCTCTTTAAACCCGAAATTCAGCCTTATTCACACAAACTAGAATTGAATTTAGACACCTGAAACAGAATGAAGAATCTCTCTAAAAATATCCACATTCGCCTTTGTAAAGTTCTCCCAAATATCTGCAATAATTTTTTCCCCCGCACAAAATCGCAGTGAAGCCGGCAATGTTACCTCTCGAAACCCGATTTCGGGAATTCCATGAAATTTTCACGGTTCTACTCAGGTTCGAAATTCTCAATGGCCTAGCATTTAGATACACGAAGTCATGCGAACTTGCTTAAAACCCGACGGCAGTTCTAATTTTTCAACTGAAATCTGCGGAGCACAACGCGACCGTTTGTATTTAAGGAAAGGGGGAACAATGGCGTTGCAGTTCTACCAACCATTGATTGTTCACAACTACGAATGCAAGATGTCAATTTCGGATTCTTCGAGTCTAGGGACTCGTTTGAATTGAATTTATGAACAGGAATGTAGCGTTCTATTCTGGAATTAGGTTTCGTTATTATGCGATGAAATCACGTCTCAGACTTGATGTATGTTTAACCTAGAAGTGGAGGTGATACTAAAATTAAGATGGCGGGTGATTTGAATATATATTTTAACATTTTTTATTTTCTGTGCGTGGTTTTTTAAATAATTTTCCCCCTCAGAAGTAAGATGAACAGTCTAAAAAAGGTGACATTAATTTCAGTTTTAATTCTTTATTGTAACTATTTTTTATTTTTCTATGAAAAAATTGAGTTGATGTGAAAATGTGTTTGCAAAGCATTTATTTGTGACTTTGTTCTAGAAATTACAATAATCTTATAGAGCAATTCGAGAACGTGCAAGTCTTCCCAAATTATCTTACAGTATTAAATTCTTCGTTTCAATCTTTAAAAATGAAGTTGATAGTCTAAAATAATTTTTCTCAGAGTCTTAAAGTTATTTTCTAAATCAGGAATTATTTGTTTCTAATGTCAAGAAACTGAAAACCTCTTCCGGTCCTTTCGATTAATTTATTTACCAATCTTGTCATTTTGCAGCTATCCTGAAGGATGCTGACCTCACAACCATGTCTGCCAAGAAAGTGAGACAACAAATTGAAGAGAAGTTGGACGTTGACCTTTCCGAAAGGTAATTACGACACTTATTATTTAATCTTAAGATATTGATTTCTAAGGTTGTAAAAAGATATTATCCATCCCAATTATCCAAACTTCTTTTTGTGGAAAGTCGATAAAAATATCCTTGGATGTGTCGTTCAACCGGATTATGATTTCCCTGGCGTATCTTTTTTTAACGTTTTTTTTTTTTACATAATGTATAGTCTTGCTCTTGAAACTTGTGGATGCATTACATGCGCATTTGCTTTAAAATAATGCAGGTGTGTGTTACACTGTATCCAAGATCGACGAGAGGGACTCTGTGTGGAACTGATAACTCATAGGTATCCACCTCGTTCCCCCTCCAACAAAAAATTTGAAAAATTAGTATGTTTTTATGATCCACGAGTCATGAGGGACTCTCGAAACTTTGAATACGGATCCATCTTTGCCTTCGCTTGAAATTCTTCTTCTTGAAAATTTAAATGAATGTTTATATAGCCAAATAGTATTTGAATTTCAAAATCCTTTTTCGAGAATCGAATTTAAATATCTCTTCGGACACGACTTCAAAATATGCAAATTCGGATTGGCAAGAAACTTCGATACATAATTTACTTCTGATGTTTTCTAGAAAAAAAATTGTGATTGTTTCAACAGGAAAAAGGAAGTTGACGATCTCGTAATGGAGTGTCTCCAGGAGAAACAGGACGGAGGAAAGAAAAAGAAGAAGGCTGCCAGTGAAGAGTCTGAGGATGGCGAAGAGGAGGAAGAAGAAGAAGCTTCCGAGGAAGAGGAGGAAGAAGAAAAGAAACCCGCGAAACGAGGACCTCCCAAGAAAGCTGCACCAGCAAGCAAACGCAGCAAGAAGGCCTCTTCCGATGACGAAGAAAGTGCCAGCGACGAAGACGCCAGCGATGAGGAGTACAGTCCCAAGAAGGGAAAACCAACACCCAAGAAGGGTAAATATTATTCGCTTTTTTCATTTATAACATCAAGATCGAGATATCTCATACTTGCATTTTCCTTCTAGGAAAGGCAGCCAAGGGAAAGGGAAAGAAGAAGGGCAGTGATAGTGACAGTGATGAAGATTGGGGAAAGAACAAGAAATCCGGCAGTGGTGCGAAAAAGGGTGGTGCCAAGGGAAAGGGTGGTGGCGGTTATACACGTCCCATCACGCTATCCCCAGAGTTGGCTGCCATCGTCGGTGCCGAGGAAATGGCTCGACATGAGGTCGTCAAGAAGGTCTGGAGTATCATCAAGGAGAGAAATCTCTATGTACGTATACACATCCGATATTGTACTATTTGGTATACTTTCAAGCTCAAAGAACTTTGATCTCATAGACAGTCCTCCTTTTTTCCTCTGCCAAATTCCAAAAATTTCCCAACACATCCAATATTGTAAATTTTAGCCCAATTTTCACGTCTGTACAATCTGTTCATACATCTTTTTTAAGGAATATCAAACTTAATTCTCCAATAATCATAAACAAAATTCCAAGTCATATAAACAACGTGTTTTGGGAAAGATTGTTTTTGATTCCAATTTTGAAGGATTTCCTGAATTGCGCAGACCAATTGCAATAGAATATTCTTCTTGCAAAAATGAAGTGATGTGACTTTTTGATTAGAAGAATTGATTTTTAACAAAAATGTAATACCAAACCAACTATTCAAATTTTCACTCTTGAAGATGATTCATCAACTAACAAAATATATTTTTCACCAAAAATGATTCAACATTCAACTGTATTTCAGTTTCCGACTGAAAGGTGATTCTTTTAAATAAAGATTTATTCTTTACCAAAAATAACGAATGATCAACAAAACACAAAATTTCGAGTAAATATTCGAATTCTCAATGCTAGAAGATTATTTCTCAACCAGATAGTTATTGTTCCAACTAAAACAGATGGTTCACAGACTAAATGTTGATGAATATTCGTGACGACAGTACTCTTGTGAATAATTTTTCCCCATGCTCTAACTCATATTTTTTAGCTTAAATTAGAAATTCTTTTATGTAGGCTTATGGCTGATCAAAATGCATTAGAAGAAAATTTGAAGTTCAAGGAAAAAGAATTAGATTCTTCATATGTGACCTGCGCCGAAGAAAGGGGGCTTACTCTAGAAAAATCGAAATCGAGGTTTTTACACCTTCTGATCCTTTATGAGTTGCTCTTTTTATTGAAACAATCGGAAATAAATTTCGAGCGTTATTATTGCTGATAATTTAGTTTGTAGTTCCCCTCTCTCACACAAGTCGCGTGTATCGGGTCGACTTTGACCGCTCGCCCTGAACAATTTCACTTTTCAGAGTAAGCCCCCTTTCTTCGGCGCACGTCACATATAGTAATTGTTTTGTGTTTCAAATGAATTTTTCTAGCAAAAATGAGGTTTACAGCCTAAAAATGTCGAGAAACTTGTATTAAAAAGAGGCACTGTTATACCACTTCCGTTCTGGGACATTTTCATCCAATATTCCTGTATAATTATGATGCCGGAGATTCAAAATACTCTGTTTGGTAGGCACACTAACTGATTCTTTTTCTTTTTTTAGGACCCGAAAAACAAGCAGTTTGCCATCTGCGACGATGAGCTGTTGAAGGTTATCGGTGTCAAACGCTTCAGGACTTTCGGTATGATGAAATACCTCAAAAACCACTTCGTAGACTAAGTAGCTGAACTCTCAGTCACCCAACAGTTGTACTGGACAACGCTATTTTCCGCTGTGCAAAAAAATCTGCACTTCCATCTCGCGGTTAATCCATATACACCTCTTACAAGTATCGACGAAATCCGTTTTGCGCGATTGTGATTGGTTCTGATCGCAATTTCACGCGGGGAACGACTTGAGTTGGCAAATTAGTCAGTAAGTGGTTTTATGTAGAAATATTCCGACCGACATTCTTTTATCATTCAGACTGGTCTTTCAAACTTCAGTAAACCACTCGAGCGTTCCGCATTCGAATCTGTGGTGTTTTTTTTTCTTTGAGATGATCCAACTCCGAAGCGTTCCGGATTTGGAAAATTTCAATCAGCCTTTAAACGTTTATCGGTAACGTTACACATTTTGTACAAATACTTTTTTTCTTTCGAGTTTAAGCGGGAACTCGACATTTTTTAAGATCCGACTTTGAGCAATGTTTTTTTTAGCGTTGATTATTTTTATAAAAGTTTGCAGACAAAGGAGTACACCTAACATGAAAGACAAGTAATTCGAGAAAAATGATAGGGAAAACGGAAGCATGTAAACACACACATGAAAAAAATCGTCCCGTATCTCTTTTGTATAATAGTTATACAGTGGCACAATGAAATTGCAACCAAGCGTGGTTTAATTGTATGGACATGTAATTAATAATTATTGTCGTAAAGTAGGTTTTTCGGTGTAAAAATTTACCTAATGATTAAGGCTTAGTACTGAAGTGATTGTTTTCAATATAAACAAGTCACGAGGTGCGATTTGTCCGCATTTCGACGTGTGTAGAACTTGTGTCTTTTGGATAGAAATTTCACAATAGTTGACCTAAATCACGATGAAAGTCACTTGTATGAATCAAGTGACGAAATCTTGAGGTCTTTCTTTTAACTCTTTGTCAAACATCCAGATTCTGAAACGCCTCTTATGCTCATGTTTACCGTATTTGATAACAATTATGCAGATTCTTGATAAAAGCTGTGTTGCTTCTATTTTATATTTGGAGTTTATTCAAATATTTCGGAAGAGTGTAACAGGTGTAAGCAATCGATAGATAGAGGGTTCTAAAACGTAAGGAAGTGAATTACAAGTCATCAAGTTTCGTGAACACTTGATGCAGTTATAAGCCATTATGCAATTGCTTTGATTTTTAATATAATTTTATACGTGTATTTTTTTGACTGAAAATTCATGTAACGAGAACTGTTTTACGAAACAGTAAAAATAGCCACTTTTAGGAATAAACATGTCTATGTTTTCTATATGACAGAAGAATGCAGTATATAAATAATACTACCTGGATAATTGTTCCATGAGTGTACTTGACTTTTTTTGTGTCTGATTAAAAAAGTTGCTTTCATTTTTTCCAAGTGCGTTTATTCGTGCCTCAAATTCCTTGCCTCTATTTTATAAATACTTCAATGCTTTAGAATATTTATTGGCGAATTATAATTAATTCAGGAAGGAAGTTCAATTTCGTCTTCTGTGATCGTGAGGATATGCTGAGCGTTATCGCGTCTGCCTCGCAAACCGAATATGTATGTTTGAAATTTCTTTGTGTTTGATGAGTTATCTTTTTTCGTTTGAGCTTCTCGGTTTTTGGGAGGCGCCGCTTGGGTTTGGGCTCCACTTCTGAAATGCGATTTCCGTGTTTGGGTACTTTTAGTTGCTGATCGACAAATTGATGCCTGGAAAATAATAAAATGGTGGGGTGTCTGCTTCACCAGGAATTTAATTCGGTGATAGGAATTTTTTCTTGTCAGTGTACTAAATGCGTATCAGAAGTGGTTTCATATATTTCCGTAGAAAATTGCAATTATTGTGGATTGGAACGGAATTTTAAAGGAGAATTTACGTCGAGAATCCAAGTTATCATTTTAGGTTCACTTTCTAATTAAAAGTTCCTTGAGAATGATGAATATATTCTAGGACAGATGTTTTCCGTGAAAACCCACCATTTGACTTATTTTTCACGAGGAACGGGAATTTTGGAAAAAAAAATTGTCCGATCTAGAAAAGTGAATTAAGAAAATCCCTCTTTTAATTCATAAGATGAACAAAACCAGGGTGGCGACTTGACCGAGAAGTCAATTTAAAAACCTGGAAATTACTCAACCTAGACAATTCGAAATTTCACCATAAAAATACAAGAATGGACCGCTTTCTTCTTATAAATTAAAAAAAAGATCTTATCATTTAATTTGAAGAATGTAACGTTCCTTTGGTCTGATTCTGACAAATTTTAAATATATCTATACTTTATGTTGCTCTGTGAGATTTTGTTTAGCTCACTTAAATTTGATAATCAAATTTATGGTGGCCCAAACATACAGGAAGAATCATTTTCTCAATTTAAAAAAAGAAGTGTTCATAACGTTTTTTTCTTGCTTTCTCCTCATTCATCTGACTTGGTGCAGGAAATTCCAGAAAATAATTATAGTTTTTATTTTAGGGCAGGGAGTTATAGTAAAAACATAATTTCACTTGGAACAGGGAATGTTTTTCGATTGCTCTTCCAATTCAAAATTCGTCAAATTTGAATGGCCCCTCTTCCTAATTTTAAATTCAGAGAGTACTTCAAGCTGTTTCTAGAGCAGGAGTAGTACTTCGAAAAAAAAATATTTCTAAAGCATAATAGGAAACTTGTTCACATTGCTCATTGCGAATTCATCCTTTTTAAGTTAAAAAAATCTACTACTTTGTTAAAAGTTAAACCCTTGTTGGAAATTACACTTTTTTGTTGAAGGTGCATTATTTTAATTTAAAATCCACCTCTGAAAATGTAACTACTTTGTTAAAAATCAATTCAAATTTTTTTTGTTGAACATTAATTTTTTAATTGAAAATTAAACTATTCCTTTCAGAATTTATTTCCTTTGTTGAAAATACATTTATTCCAGTTAAAGATTAATCATTTTACCTGACAATTTATCAGTTTGGTTGAAGATTAATTTCTCTAACTGGAAATCAAACTGTTTCATCCTCAGTGGAAAATTATTTTTCTAGTTCAAAATTCAACGATTTCGATGAAAATTTGTATGGATGGAAAATTTACATATGTTGTTGAAAAATTGAATTTTGGTGTAAAATTAGTCTTCGAAATGTTCTTTCCTTGTTTGAATTGAAAATTCAATTATTTCGCTGAAAATACACCAATTTTGTTGAAAAAATGAATTTTTTGGTATGAAATTATCTTTTCCTTCGAAAATTCTTCTTTACGTTTAATATTTTTCATATCAGTCGAAAATTCATCCAATTAAAAACTTATGTTTCGCTAAAAATGAACTTTTATGACAAAAATGTTACTATTATATTTTCAGTTTGAAATGTGTATCTCTATAGTTCAAAATTCAACCATTTTATTAAACAATTGTATTTTTTTAAAATGAAGTTGTTTCGGGTTTCGATCGTGTACAAACTACAAATGTTGTCGACGTTTCGCGAACGTTACAGTTCG
>WSXT02100024.1:0-11471 GCA_011762715.2 Neuroterus valhalla
AGAACAACTATTTCCAAAATTTTCTACTCTACGTTGAGATACCTAGCTCGCTCAACAGCAGATATTGTGTTTTGGCCCGATAAAATTAATGTGCAAACTACCATGCCAGAATGTTTCCGAAAAGAGTACAGCCAGACCAGAGTTATTATAGATTGCACAGAAGTTCGGATTGAAACTCCACCACGCGTTGATGATCGTGTTTATACTTATTCACACTACAGGAAAGGTTTTACAGCTAAACTGCTTGTTGGAATAACTCCAAGTGGATTCATCAGTTTCAAGTCTAGAGTAGCTGGTGGTAGAAAGAGCGACTCGCAAATAACAGTAGAGTCTCAGTTAATAGATTTACTTGAAGACGGAGATGTAGTTTTAGCCGACAAAGGCTTTCCTCAAATTCAAAGTGTAATAGATGAGCGTGGATCTTCAATTTTAGTTGTCATGCCACCCTTTTTAGAAAAGAAAACAGAATTTTCTGAAGAAGAAACTAAGGAGACTTATACTGTTGCTAAATGTCGTATTCACGTCGAAAGAATCATGCAAAGAATTCGAACATATCTAATTTTGAAAAAAATAACACACAATTTATTCAAATACATAGATGACATAGTGCACGTTTTTTGCGTTTTAGTAAATCTACAACCACCAATTATGAAAGACAATTCCGAAGAAAATTCTTAATTACACCATTTATGTTATTATCGTAGTAAAAGTGTAACGTTTGTAATAAAATTCTACTTTGAAAAAAGAACAAAGGCAATTGTATTATAATATTATTCATTTTATTGAAACCGTTAACACATTTTTAAAATCACAAATAAGAATCATTTTAAGGACTTCAGTTTCATGAGCTACTTTGGTATTTTAAAATTATAATTATCACAACAACTTTCAACGATGACGCATCTTCATTAAATAGCATGTGTGAACATGAATACAGTAACCGTAAACACATTTTTCAAATCACAAATTAGAATTATCTTAATGACTTCAGTTTCAAGAGCTGCTTTGGTATTTAAAAATTATAATTATCACAACAACTTTCAACAGTAACACATCGTTATTAAATTGCATGTGTGAATATAAATACATTAACCGTAAACACGTTTCTTAAATCACAAATTAGAATTATTTTAATGACTTCAGTTTCGTGAGTTGCTTTAGTATTTTTAAATTGTAATCATCACAATAACTTTCAACAGTAACACATCGTTATTAAATAGCATGTGTGAACCTAAATATTTCAACCGTAAACACGTTTCTTAAATCACAAATTAGAATTATTTTAATGTCTTCAGTTTCGTGAGTTGCTTTGGTATTTTTAAATTGTAATTATCACACCAACTTTCAACAGTGACACATCGTTATTAAATAGCATGTGTGAACATAAATACATTACGAACTGTTTTGTAATATTAAGATCAGAAAGTTACACATACAAGTATCACAACTTTTACATTTAGTATGGTAACCAACATGTCTAGTATGAATTACTAGTTAATAAAAAATAAGTTATTATAGTCGACAAATTTCTTAAGGATGTACACTAGTTACAGTCAGTCTCAAAATTTGATATTCTTTATAATGATTTATAAAATTGACCAATATATATCCATTATAAATGCTGCGTATTCAGAAGGAGGCTTCTAAGAATTCTGGCCGTACTGAGTTCTGGAATTTAAACGGGGATCAGGGAGAGTTTTCAAGATGAAATTCACGGTGATAGTGATAGGTGGGAGAGAAGAGGGAATGATTGTACTGGGGGTGGGGTGTCAATGCGAGAAAGGGTAGGGAAAGGGGTCTCTACACAGTTATAGACAAGTGGTCATGGATATGCAAGTGTGGGAGGGGACGCAGAGATTCGGGGTAGAAGGAAGGATAGAACCGGTCCATCAGCCAATAATCTAGTGGATAAGAGGAGAAGGAGGTGATAGGAAAGAGGAAGGAGAAGCCCACGACTAACTTACTTTATAGAATATTTAACAAAAAACTCGGTGAAGCGGCGTCGCTTGACGACCTAACTTTTGTTGATAGATAGGTTAGAAATTTTGTCACTTTGAATGATTGAATTTGGTATCATATAAAATACATTTTTTTAAAGGACTTTATGATATTCTTGTGAGAATGACATTATCTTATTTGATATCTCATAATTGGTGCATGAAAGAAAGTAATATTTTTCATCCAAATTTTATGATACTTGACCTTTCGGTGTATGCACGATCGGGCTCGATCGGAAAAAGGCGAAAACGCTTGATCTATGCGTTTCGGCTTTCTGTCAAATTCATATTGCTAATATACATTTTATAAAATACTTTTCAAAGCTTATGATATTCACTATTTCTCTTATCGAATTTCGAAAACTCCGTAAAAAGAATATCATTTTCTCATAGTGTAAATTCTTTAAATAAAGAATCATAGTATTTCGTATTTAGAATACTACTTTGTCGTCTTCATGTTTTAAATACCTGTATGATAAAATTAATCTTCGGTACGAATTAATATAAAAGAACCTCGGTTCCTCCATTTCGGAACGATGCAATGCTAAATTTCAATTCATTTTCTTTTTTTCATTCATTCTAACAAAAGGCATGTCAGTGTGGAGAATGAGTTTTTATGTAGTGAAATTTCCTTCAGACACTTGATGCAAAGTTCATGGAAAAACTTTATAAAATCAATAGTTCGAGGTACACCAATTGACTTATAATATTGATACCATTAAGGAAAGAGTAAGGAAGTTATGATCATTCACAGTATTTTGAAAAGGAGTTTCTTATCGTACAGTTTTATTCTGACACCTAATTTAAAGTTGACGCAAGAACCTGAATAATATTTTGGCTCGATACGAATCAAACAAACCAAAAAAAAAAGACTTGCAAGAATTAAAATAAGGTTGGTGACCTTCCAGGACGAAGAACATGTCCCTCTATAAAACATTATTCCTATAGGCTTACGGAAAGTTACATGTACAAAAAGTTATTATATCAAAATTGCCACTCTAGATGATAAAATATTCGACTTGAATTGTGCTTTTCGTAGCCGGCATAAGTGCGCTGCAAGTTGAGTCCCTATCGTGGAAATCACATTTTTCGGCAACAAACAAGAGTGAGCAATTATCAGAAGGACGTCAGGTTCCGCAATCAATCCCGCGCGTGGTCAAAATGGTCAATCCAACTTTCGGCTAGTAATAACTGACTATTTTCTGAATTTCGTCTATTGTCAAAAATTGTAATTTGCACAATATGGGTATATCAGTGACTGTTTTTCCTATTATAAATGACTCTCTACTCCGCTAGGATCCGAAACGTCATGTTATCGTCATCTTAATCATACCACATTTTGTCTTATTCCTAAAGAATTATTTTCATAAGGTCGTCTAATGTTTCGATTTGATTGCGTACCATAATGATGAATCGTACTTATCATGTCATTGGAAAACCCGGATATTCTATGTACGTCTCTGTGCGCAACTTTGATGCTACATTTTCTCAATTTTTCCATGACTTTCCATGACTCCATGATTTTTCCATTTTTCCATTATTCTAAATTGAACGGCCGAGAGCGAAAGCGGAACAATTAAGAGACAAATAGATGTAAAACTCCATGTTTTCTGTCCCTACTTGCGTCGCTCTTGCTTTTAGCCTTTCAATTGTCATCGATTAATGCCCCAAAGATTGGCAGCATTGTCTTTCACCAGTGTGACCAGTAGATTCAGATTATTAGATAAGATAAGATTTTTCCTCCATATATGAACTTTTTGCGTTTAACACATCGATACTCCTTCCTCGCACAGGGGATCGTCGGACATTAAACCCTATAGCTCATATTCTCCCCACAATCCACGATTATTTTGATCTCAAACTCCTACCGTCTGCAGCCCGATTTTCATTTGAAACGCTCGCACTCACATGAACATTTGGTTAGGGGAGTAGAAAACTGCCGAAAACCGAAACTCTAGAGCGCAGTTGATTACGGGCAGATGAGTAAGGACGTAGGCATTTGATAGCACCGAGGTTCCACACCCATCATTAGCGTCAGATTTGCCGCTCGACAATAGTGAACATTGTGAATACACGACTTATCAGGAAGTTCAAACGGCGGCCCACCCGAGCACTAACCGCGCCCGTTCATGCTTGTTATTAGAAATAACGCCGAGTTGAGAATCACAATCCAGCTACTGCCGTCAGTCAAGAAATGCAGTATTACCTGCCTAATTCCTTCACGAGTTGTGTTTTTGCACTGCAGGCATGTTTGATGACACATAGTTTTATGCTGAACATTGTTTCGGATATTTTCAACTTTATTTACAACAGCCCGAAAGAAAATCTGATGCATCCTATTCTTGCTGACAGGTGAAATTATTTGACCCATTAATGTAATTGACAAATCATCAAATTTATCAAACCACATTTGACCTCTTTTTGTTACTACTGCGACTGTTTCACAATATTTTCACACCTCACAGTGGTTTTCAAGAATTTTTTATCTCCAAATTCTGAAAAAGTATAGGCATTTTCCATCTGAAATGAGGGAAAAGGAATTTTTTTAAAACGCTGTGATGAATATTACTGCTAGATTATAGAATATTATATCACGTGGGGCGTGATTGTTGAATCTACATTCAACATTCGTAAACACAAAACTGCCGATCGCGTGTTCTATCTGGCGAGCCGAAATGGCCTTGGAAGGCTGTGCGCAAGCGTCATGCGTCTTGCACGACTGCGATTAACCAATGAAAATAAAAATCCTTAGTCTTTGGATGACGCACACATTCGCTCAAACGTGTTTGAAATGTTCAAGAAAAAGGAGGTCTGTTTTTATTTTCCTGTGAGCCCATCAAGAAAATTCGACCGGATTTCCTGATTGACCTATGGTATTAATATATCCTATGAAAGAGTAAGGTGGGCATGATAATTCATATTATTGTAAAATTCGATCGTCGTAGTGAAATCTGTATCTCACGCGTAGTTCAAAGATGATGCAAGAAAACACAAAATTCAATAGTCTTTGTTGGTTAAATTCAGGACTTCTTTGATTCGAATTCCTTGTTTATTTGTGTATTAATAAATTTTTGTAACTCCAAAATTTACGTACATCATTAAAAAAATTAGCAATCTTGCACAAAATCATTGTGATTTGTTGAGAATGGTTACTTCAGGGGGGTGCCGTTTTCTTGCCGATGTAAGGCATCTGCTGGTTTCTGTTCGTTCAGGTCTTCCATGTCCCGACCAGGATGTACGCATCGTCCACAGTGGCGCGACTATCTCGCACATCGGGCTCGTCGGCCTTCGACATCCTGTTTGGGCTTGGTTGACTCTTCCAGTACCTTTGAATGCTATCCGCATTCACCTTGCTTCATTTCGAAGGTTCTTTTAGCTTTCGCGTCTTAGTCCCTTCCCGAAACACACTGCACCTTGCAGTTCCTGGGAAATGATCCTTCCTGTCGGGACCGTTGCAGGCCGCTGCTATGTGGCCGTAGCCTTGTCAGCGGTAGCACCTGGTTGCTGTCTCCTTTTTTCTTACGCGACAGGACACCCATCCAACTTTAAGGTGTCCTGTCCGCAGTAGCCTTGCAGCGCCCTCCTCGTTCATTTCCACGAAGGCTTTGAGGTTTCCCCTGAAGGCCTTCTTCGTAAGGCTCACCTTATATCTCGTTGGCCCTGGTTCACCGAAGTAATGTTTCAGGGCCTCTTCCACCTCTTCCTTCTCCGCCGATGGTTCCCAATCGAGGATCTCGACCTCAACTCGGGGAACGAGCTCTCGCACGTTCTCCTTGTTGCCAACCACTTCCTTGATGGCAGAGGACAGTTTTCCCCTGCCCTCTGCTTTACTTCCGACCTCGATCAGGATCCCTCCGTCATCAGGATCCCTCCGTCGATCTACAAGGGTAAGGGTGTTTAAGGTGACTGTAATAATTATAAGGCGATCAGCCTACTAAGTACTTTGGACAAAATATTCACCAAAATAAGTATCAATAAAGTCATCCAAGTAACAAAGGGAAGGATTTAGGAAGTTCAATGTGGATTTATGCCAGGGAGATCGTGTACGGATCAGATATTAAGCTTGAAACAGATCACGGAAAAAAGCCTAAAAGTAAACAAAAAAGTTTTCTGTGCATTCGTTGAACTAGAAAAAGCTTTCGACATGGTGAATAAAGAGAAATTTGGAAAGACTTGAAAGTGTATGGAGTGAATGGTTGGATTCTGGGAGTATTACAAGTAATATACAATAGTAGTAAAACGAGTGTGAGAGTAAATGGACAACTGAGCGATTTGTTTGATATCAAGCAGCACGTTAGGCAAAGATGCATTATGTCCTTTCGGATGTTTAATATGTGCATAGACAAATTTCTGAGAACAGCTCCCTTTGTCGAAGAAGGTGTTGATCTTGGGCAGTGAAAGTACATGGCCTTGCGTTTACAGATAACAAGATCGTATCGGCAGAATTATCCAATGATTTGCAGAGGACGATGAGAAGTCTGGTTACCAGCATGAAAAGCTTGGGTCCTAAAATAAAAGGGATGAACAAAAATTATTGTGTTTAGGAATGAGGATGCAGGAAAAATATGCAATATTGCCTCAAATAAAGAAGGGATAGAACAAGTTGATAGTTTCGTGTATCTTGAAAGTTTATTTACTGCTGACGAAATTATAGGTGCAGAGGTTTCCATACGAGTGAATGAAGGTAAAAACATTATTATCAGTGAATGGGCTATTACTTATTGTGAAGATAAAGAAACAAATGAAGCTAGAATTACAATATTTAATTGTGTGCTTGCACCAAGTGTGCTGTATGGAAGCGGGATGTAGACGTATCAAGAAAAGGTTAGGAGCAGCTTCAACAAGATTGGCATGCGATGTCTGCGCAATATGTGCGGTGAAACTCTGATAAAAAAAGTAAGGTATGAGTGGGTTCTCATAAAATGTAATGTAGAAGAAACACTTTTTGACTAGGCTGGGTGAATGGTAGCGTATCCAGAGGCATATTTAAGAAGGAATGGATCGAAGGTGTGAAGGAGACCCTAGAGAAGAGAAATGTAGAGAGCCGTAGAAGCACAAGAGCTTGTATAAAAAGATGCAGGGATGTGGAAAAAGCAAGATATGTATGCCAGGATAGGGATGTATGGAGAGCAACGGTACGTAAACAAAAATGTAAAGCCTGAAACAAACGATTTTGGATACTGATTAGCCCACGTGGAGATGTCGCTTAGTGAATTATTTCAATAGTTTTGCGAAACTCTTCACATGAAGTTTTTGCTAAAAAGATCAGTCAGCGATCCATGTCAAAGCGATGTTGCACAGGACGAGTGTGTCGTTTGGAAATAGAAACAGGCTGGACTTACTTTTGTTGTACATTGTTTTTATTAGGCCTTGCTTCTAACGTTGCCGGGGCGACCTTGTGTATATTCATGCTACTTCACAACTGAAACTTTCTGTTTACTAAGAATGCTGCGTCCCAAACAAAGGTCTCAGAATAAAAAATTAAGATTAGAAATGATGTCAGGATTTTTTCGGTTTGCAGATCAATTCCTTGTTTCTCAGTAGTATAACGAAGCTACAGCCAAATAAGTTACGCTTACACCGGGAAGGAATCAGCCTAATAGAATGTTAGGAATATGACTATTTGGAAATTAGAACGAGTCATTAATTCGAAATTTTGAAATTCTAACTTTTTGCAAGACCTTCTTTATTTTAACCCGCATATAATTCTTTAAATATTTTGAAGAAATAACGATACATTGTACATTATTTTTTTTCATTAAAAAAAATTTGTCGAAACTTGTGAAACAGATGTAAGCATCAAAGAGAATCAAATAGAAGTATTGTTTTTTCCTCGATCCAGAACAACTAACTGGATGTAGGAATTCGTAAAAAAATTATCAACTAGGTAATTTCAATAACCCCGTACAGTTTATCATCATGGTATCCTTTATATTTCTCTTCCATGATCAGGTTGTTTAGCAGTCAGGGAATTGGGATGAAACAGACAATCATTCAAGAGCATATTGCAGAATAGTATATAAATATCAATGTTTTTTCGAAATTCAAATTAAATCTGATATTATAAAAATCCTCAACGTTGTTGAACAAAGAAAGTTCGAATAAATTAATTTGAGAGGAACTTCATGATTACTCGTTTCATATATTTTACAAAACTATTTCTAACAGAAAAAAATATCCTTCGTTTTCCAACATTTTTGTTTCAATATTGGACATGTTGTACAATTCACTAAAACATTTTTGCAATGACGGTGATCCTGAACTCATCAAATTCCTTGTGTGTACAGATTCCTTGTGCAAAACTGAACAAAAAAATACAGTTGCAAAATATTGTACGATTAGGTTGTAAAGCAGCTGTGAGCTGTACCTCGCCCTTTGAGTTGTTTTTTAGAGCCACGTTGTATAGATTTTTTTGTACATTTGGTTTCTTGGTTGACAACTTAATGAAGATTTATTATTATTATTATTATTATTATTATTATTATTATTAGTTTTTGAACTATTAAGGTTTGATTGGGATCAGACACCTAGACGGCGCTACCGGCGTTTCGATTCCAATATGGCCGCTATTCCAGGTAGATTTTGAATCAAAGTATTGAAAACGTACGAAAGTCGACTAAAATAATTAATATTATAGAAAAATGATGCTGAGTATCGCTAAAATCTGTGAATTCGTAAAGTCTGAACCCACGTGTAGAAACTTTGTTTTGGCAAGGTTCTGTAAGAAATAGAAGAACGTGCATAGTTTCGAAAAGAACCTTCTATCCGAAGTTTCTAGCAGGGGAGAAAAAATTCGGAATAGAGAAAAAATCAGTTACTGACTTTATTTATTGCAACGTAAAGGTTATTTAGAAGTCATTAGATATTGCTTTGATCAATTAATTTCAAATAAACTGAAATACTTCTAGAAAACTCCAATTACTTGCTGTGTCATCTGGTCTTTTGAGTGGACTTTTCCCTGCATAAAAGCTACTATTGTTGCGTTTTTTGAGGACGAAGAACAATATAATTTTTCCCTTAAAAATATTTTTTTCTTTCTTTCTGAATTTCATATTTCTATTCATGATTTTTAATGATAAATTATAATCTCAATTTTTTCAAATAAAATGTAATTAAATACTTATATTCAATAAATAAAATTTCAATATGGATACGCTGGAAGAATACAATTCACAATAGGTGAGTTTTTCAATGTTATTGCAATCTTCATGAAAGATTTGGATTTTTTATATTTAAATCTTCGTGCAAGTTTTTGTTTATTTATAATTTTGCATGTTTACGAGCTGTAGAAGAACAGCCATACACACAGCAAAACTCCTTGCTTTTTGACTTTCGTGGTGAAAATTCCACAATTAAGTTTTATTTGCGGAATATAAACAAACTTTTTCCAAAAATTCGATGTCACTGTCACGCACTATTCATCGTTTATTTCTCCAAGAACATTAATTTTGTTGGGTACCTAATTCACACTTTCAAAATCTACCTGGAGATGAACGTTTCAAATTCTGCCACCAGGTGGAGAGAGTCGTGACAATAAAATCAGAGACAGCCAATTTCAGAGCAAACTGAAATTCTCAAAACATTTGTGCAGTGGTTTTTCGGATTTAAATGAGAAGCAACACATCAAAGCCGCACTTGATACCCAGAAAGCAGAGCTTCCTGTTAAATAACTTGTAGAAAAACTAACAACCAACTGAACATTCGTGCATCCAGGTGAACAGTCTTTCTTACAAACTCATATGCAAGATTCAAATAACAAAACAACTGTTTTGAAAACAAAGGCAGACACTTTGATTCCTTGCGGAGTTTTTGTTGCATAACTTGCAATCAAACGAGAAACAATCTTAACACTCGTGAATCTATGATTACAATCGTGAATTCAAGGTAACAATGTTTCTCACAAACTTATTAGCAAAATAAAAATTGCAAAACACGTTTCCTAAGAATAAAGGCATACACTTTGATACCCCGCGGAGTTTTTGTCACATACCTTTTGATAAAACTAACTACAAACTTAACACTTGTAAATCCAAGCAGGAAGTCTTCCTCCAGGGAATTATCAGCGTAATACGAACAATAATTAAACGTTTTCTTACAAAAAAGCCACACAAATTGATACCTCACTGAGTTAAATAACTTGTAACAAATCTAACAACAAACTGAAAATTTTTAATTGAAGGAAGCAGTCTTCCTTATGGATTTATTAGAAAGATTGGTTATAAATTTTGTTACAAGTAATGTAACAAAAACTCTGCGAGGAATCCAAGTCTGTGACTCTTGCTGTTAGGTGAGGTTTTTTGATTCTATCCCAGCTTAAGAATTTTCAAGAGAAACTGTTTGCTTCCAAACTTGCGAAGGTTCAGTTTGTTGTAAGCTTTATTACTAGGAATGTAGCAGAAAGTCGATTTTGAATCAAACTAACTGACTCTGGTTATTGGAGAAAGTTTTTTTTTCATTTCAATCTTGCTAAGATTCTCCTAAAGAAAGACTTTTCACTTGGTCTCACGAATGTTCAGTTTCTTGCATGTTTTGTCCCAAGTTATGTAACAGGAACTCTGCGAGGTATCAAAGTGTGTGCCTTTGTTGTTAGGAAACGTGTTTTATAATCTCAATTTTGCTAATAAGTTTGCTAGAAACAATGGTACTTTGGATTCACAAGTGTTAAATTTGTTGTTCGTTTAATTGGAAGTTATGTGAGAGAACCTCCGCGAGGTATCAAAATTTATACCTTTGTTGTTAGGAAATGAGTTTTGCAATTTCAATTTTGGCTTTTTTTGTTATGAAACAGGTTTTTTAATTCGGATTTTGATAATTAGTCCGTTAGAATGGATGTTACCTTGGATTCAAGGGTGTAAAGTTTGTTTTTAGTTCTATTATAGGTAATATAACAGAAACTCTGCGAGATATCAAAGTGTGAGCTTTTGTTCTCAGGAAACCCGTTTTTTTTTCATTTTGTTAATAAGTTCATTAGAAACAATATTCCCTTGAATTCACGATTGCAACCTCAGATATACGAGTGTCAAATTTGTTGTTCGTTCCATTGCAAGTTTTATTGAATGTTATGTGACAGAAGTTCAGCAGGGTAGCAGGGTGTGTGACTTTTGCTATATTGATTAATTATGACCAACGTAATCAATCAAAATTTTCAGGGGTAGTATCCTTGCTTCTCATTCTGATCGGGGGAGTCACTGCAGAAATGAGGGTGATATGTTTTAAGAATTCCAGGTTGCTCTGAAATTGTCTGTCTCTGATTTGACTGCTACGACTCTCTCCACCGTTTAGAAGTGAAGGGTGTTCCAAAGTTCACGCAGGGTGCTTATGCATGCGCGAGAATAGCGAGCTCCTATTGGTTATTTACTACCATCGATATTTCAAGAACTAATTATCGTACTACATTTTGCAACATTTTTTTTCAGTTTCGCACAAGGAATCTGTGCACACGAGGAATATGATGAGTTCAGGATCACCCTATAT
>WSXT02100035.1:0-11471 GCA_011762715.2 Neuroterus valhalla
TCTTGCTTCTTCCACATCCATGCATCTTTTCATACAGGCTCTGGTGTTTCTACGGCTCTTTATATTTCTCCTCTTGAGGGTCTCGTTTACTCATTCTATTCATTCCTTCTTTGGTCTGCCTCTGGGTACGCTACTATTTATTCTACGTAGATACACTTGCTTACGATAAAGTTCATTCATTGCCTAAATCTAGAAAATTTTCACAGAAAATGGAGCCCGAACAGTGCAGAAGGAAGTAGATGTAAATTTGTTGCTTTAATGATAAGTGTTATTGCGTTTGAAATATATTTAAATACTTATAATGTGTTACACTTTTCAATTCTATTGTATTCATAACATATAAAAAATAAACAATATGAATTTCTAAGATTGAAAGTAACAAGGGATTTTGTGCTTATTTCATATACTCTTATATTAAGTTATCGATATTCATCTTCTTAGTGTTGAACTGAGAGGAAATTCTTTCCTTTTTAAAAATTACAATTTTTTGAATAAAATATACATACGAAATTGGATTTGAATATTGAACGCTTGGTTTATATAAAAATAATAAATAAATATAAGCTTCACAGCATGATGGGTACCTGCTCCAAACAGGGGAAATTGCCTGCGTAACACTGAGACATGGTGAGAAAATGGTGTTCCATCATAGGAACATGCTGAGCGCTCACATTTTCCCTTGTATTTTGATTTAATTATCACGAATAAATATTTTGCGACTTGTTTTTGATACTCGAGATACTAGCCTTTCAAAATATTCTTGGATTATCTTGAGTAGTTTACTCAATCATTTGTAATCGATGATATTTTTTTTGTTACTCTGAAAACCGTTCCATAATACGGCCCGTCACCTTATGCTTACATCAAACACGCGACATATACACAGTTTCAGCCGTATGCGTTTCAAACGGCAGTAACTTACGAAGCTCAACTAAACTGCGCAAACCCATATAACTGATCTCTAATACACAACACTATGTCGCTACAACCGACAAATCTCGCATGGCGCGACGGCGCGACCGAGGATTCTTACGATCTTTACATACTAACTAGGCAAAATTCCACTGCTTTTGGATTCGGTATTTTTCTACCAAAATGAAAAAGAAAAACAGTCATTCCAGAAAAATATTCCAAAATGCATAACTTTAATGAAGCCGAATTCAATTTCATTAAAAATGTCCATAGAATTCGTTTTCTTTCATTTAATAAAATCTTCACATTTTGAGACCCCGTGAGTCAGAAAAAATGATTTTTAGAAAGGTGCCTTCCTGTCTGTCTGCAGTCTGTTGTCTGTAATCTGCAGAGTCGATAACTTTCGAAAGAATGATCATTTTGGATCACTGCGGCACGCTTTTTGAAGGCCAAAAAAGAAAAGACGAGATCGTTAACCAGCTATTTATGACCAACGGTTCTGGTTTTATCCATCGGAAAAGCTTTTTGAAGAATTAAAAATGCGCATTTCCGCTCAATTATACAAGGTGCAAGGAAATTTAAAAATGCACAATCATTCATTTTAAAAACTCCTACAAATTTAGTTCAAACCTTTTTTTTAATTCAATGCATACTTTTTGTTGGAATCATGGAAAATTCTATTAAAAATCGAAAAATAAATTTTTCAGAAAAACCATGCAAGATGCGAAAAAATGTCTACAAAGGAAACTTGTTTATTTTGAAAAGACAATCAAATAATCTTGAAATATTATTGTGCAAAATTATTTACCACAGAAAGGTTTGAAAAATTCTCGAACTTATTTTCTAATAAGACGTATATTTTTCTCTTCAATCGTGATAACGATTTTCAAACAGTAAAAAATTCAATTTGTCAGCTAAGTTAAGCGAGATATTGATCTCAAGGGCGCGTATTATAATGAGAATGTGCTCCTTGAGGCCAATAGAGCTTTTCGTAAATTGTTTTGAAATTCTTCTTTATCAAAACCTAAAACAAATCATCGCAGGACCATTTTCGGAGCAACTATTTTTGCATGGAAATGACACGAGCTCCTAGTAGAACCGCGGTGAACTACACCGATGGCCACGTCTAACGACCGTGAAATACGTCACCACGTGCACGATGAAATCAAAATGAAGGGCCGTCGAAGACAACGGCCGTAGCTGCGCAGTGAATCTCAATTTGGTCGGAATCGCGAAAGTAAGCCTTAGCCAAGCGTGGCAAGCGCTTGGATAGGTTCGTCGAAACACCTAGGTAATTTTTCTACTGCGTTTAAGTAGGAAGTTTGGCGCTGAGGATAATCCACTCGAGTGTCCTCACTAGAACTTAACTGTTGGAAAGCCGACTGTACTCGGGAACAGGTTTTCTGCGAGTACTCACAATGAAGTCGAATGCAGGCGCGGGTTATCACTGAGTGGAAATTGTTTCCCAGTAGTGGTTCTAAGCCCTACTCAATAAAGTGAAAATTTGCATAGGCTCTTAGTCGTCGAAAAGATCCTTAGTAACTCAGATGATAGCGCGTCAGGCTTCCGAGCCAGATGCCTGGGGTTCGTTCCCTGTTCCGGTTCCGATGGAAGATTTCCTACGTACTTTCACCGAGGCTTCGGCGGTTCGGGACCTATCTGAAACCGTAGGTCCCCTCAGAAGAAATTATTATTCTCCCAGGTATAAGGCTCCATGTCAAGGGAACTATGCTTGGGGATCACTAGTCGACTCTAAGTAGACTCGGAAAAGAGTTGGCGATTTCCTTGCGAAGAGGCTCCATGTCGACGGGACTATAGTTTGGTAGTCGCAAGCCTATTTTAAGTAATTAACACGCACACATACACTATTATGACAAGTTTGGGCATCTGATTGACGACCTCAGAAGTATTGCCCCTGTCGACTCTAGCCTGGCTTGGAAGACAGTTGGATGGCACATTAGTTGAAACTCACTTTGCGAAGAGGTCCTCGTCTTCTGCTCTGCCATGTTGTATGCTCCAAGCCTGGTCAGGGAGGCTGTCGGGTGGCATAAGAGCCTAGCAACAGAAGGTAATGAGGTGTATTCAGAACACCTTTGATTTGACGGGGTTTTTGGAACCTCAGTGCTATGGGACCCAAATAGACCTACATATCCATAATAAATAAATAAGGGCTTCTCTGCATCTATCTGGCAAGTGCCACGGCATATTTCTGTCACATGGGGGGTATGGCTTTTAGGCTACTAACCAGTGAAGGCGTCGTACCTCCAATAGCATCGATGACGAGAACAATAACTTTAACCGAATATCCATGGTGCAGTTGCTGTAGCTGTTCTCTGAGATCTCTACCTATCTTTTTTCATAGTTTCCTTGCCTGCGATGTTACAGTTGGCTGAGGCAAAGAATGCGATCACAAACATATTTCGCTGAAGTTTGTAAAAGAGCACGATGTCCGGTTTCATGTGCTGGATAAGGACTATTGTGGAGAACCTGTAGTTCCAGTTATTTCGGTGAACGCTATAAGAAAGACAAAGATAGTAGTAAGGCACTCTTAGGGCCGCATTGTGCCTGTAAATATACTCCGTATAGGTATATGCTATTAGTGCTCATCGGCGTCTGGTAAGTAGAAAAAATTTCACCTTCATTCTTATCTTTCTGCATTTAGGAAGTTAACTCCATTTCGCGAGTTTCTCGAAATCAAAGACGCCAAGCAGTGACTCGTAGTTATTTTTCCAACGATGAATAGTGACTCAGGAGATCCCATGGTTTATTAATGCGAACTGCCATGTTGAACCTGACTCGGTGTTCTTCCTTAGTCACTGAGTTCTCTGGAGAACTAAGTGGAGAGAATCGTCATTCTGCTTGGCTCTTCAATCATCAAAGGCTATCCTACTAGAACAAAAACTCTGATAGTTCAGAAGCTCACAAACCGTGGGAAGCGTATTCAGCTGGATTGTCCCCACCCGCGATATGATACCAATTTGGCATAAGAGTCATTTGGATTTCTGTGACCCGATTCGCGTTGTACGCCATCCATCTTTTCGATACAGCTGAAATCCAATGAAGTGTTGGTATTGAATCTGATCATAAATGCAGAGTAGCATCAAGATGAAGTAGACTTCGAATGTGGGCAACAAGACGAGCTAACAGGGTTGATGTGCATAGCTCAAGAAAAGGAAGTGAAACTGTTTGAAACTGAGTTCAAAAAACCATTCCCGTTGATCGAAATCACCTTCAAGTAGACGACTGCGCTATATGCGTTTTCAGATGCATAACCCCAGCATCGAGACTGACTTTCTAACTGCCAAGAGATATCCAGGGATGATGCGCAAAGATCCTTCGAAATGCGCTGCATCAGCTCATGGCTATTAGGATTCAAGTTATTCAAGTTATCTGCTCCTGATAAGACATCATCGATATAGATGCCTGTCTTCATTTCTTCAACAACCAAAGCAAATCGATACTCTTTAGCAAAGAGACAGAAATGGAGCACAAGTCAGACCATATGTGACAGTGTTCAGTCGAAACACTTGAACAGGCTCATTTTGACCATCACGTTACAAAGTAGGCTTGAGATCCTGATCATATTCATAGACGATGATTGGTCATCTCTCCAACTTCAACCGCATCAGATCATTGAACGGCTCATCTATTCTCGATTCATCAGGAACAACATTGATACTTTTCTAATGAAATCGACGCTCTTGAAATCAAAATGCTGATTCCTGAAAATAGCACACTGATAAATTTAGCTCCCTTTTTTGATCGTAAACTTCTTCTTTATGGAGGTCCCTTGAAGCTCTCACTTCTGACTCACGATGACGCAAGCATCCTCTGATTCTGCTTCCAGAGTCCACTCGAGCAACTCTTAGCATGCAGGATTGTCATCTTCGTTATCTTCATGGGGATGCCCAACTCACCCTTAGAACGTTCCAGCAATCTTATTGGACTCTTCGAGGTCGCAGTTTGGTACGAACATTGATTCATCAGTGTATTCCATGCGTAAGAAATCGAGGAAATACTAAGCAGCAGTTGATGGGTGAGCTGTTTCCATCTCCACCGTGTCATTGGGGAATTTACTATGACGGTTGAAGAAATGGCGAATTAGCTAACTCAGATTGAGGCTTGCCTCAATCATATAGACCTCTCAGAGCTCAGTCAGACGCTACGCGCTCGGTATATTTTTTTTTGGAAGACAATTTTTCAAAATTGATTTTACTTAAGACTCTACCAGCCTTGGGGAAAATATTCTCATTGCAATACTCGACACTGATATTCACATCTCGTATTGTTTGACTAGAAAACTGGAAAATGGTATTTTTCTCTTTTAGTAAGTGCGTTATCGTGATTTAAATGAAAACTATTCGTCTCATCGAAAAATAGTAAACAGTAAATTTGTAGATTTTTTCCAGTTTAACAATTTTTTCATCTCATATCCTTTTCGTATCTCTCATAGTTTTTCTGGAAAATGAAATTTTTCATTTTTTGTAACATTTTTCACGATTTAAAGAAAAAGTATGTATCTTATGAGAAAAATGGGATTTGAAATTTTTTTGATCTTTTCGAAATGAATAATTTTGGTAATCAACATTTTTCTGCACCTTGCATAGTTTGAGCGGGAATGTGCATTTTCAAAAGTTATCGAGTTTACAGATGACAAATTACATACATTCATTATATCCGCGAAAAACAATTCTCACATAAAGCCAATGCCTTCAACTTCATAATAAGAATGTGGAAAGAAGTGAAGCGTTTGATTTTCCCAATTCTGGTTATCAGTTATAGTTTAATTTTGACAAATAGCAACAAATACTGACCAGTGCCTCTTCTACAGCTGGTAAAAAATAAGAGAACGCCCTGTGGTATATGGTTTAGAAAAAATGTCATATGCTTAATCATACAAATTCTGCACATAATTTTTTGGGTTAGGGATCTGAACTGAATTTGAAGATGTCAACGAAGCGATGCTTGATTACAGCGACGAATGGAAATGAGCTAAAAGAGATATAGGGGGAGTGTATGTCAGAGAAATAGGAAGACAGGGGGGAAGTGAGTGAGAGGAAGCAGAGGAAACTGTTCTGCAGAGCACGACACAATGTGTGCAACTGCGAGCCAAGGCCAAGCAATCGTGACTAGTTTAGTAGCATCCCAGCAGGATAGTCTCGGCTGCAATTATAATATGCTGCGGAATATGTATCCAGCTTTGGTCTGCCGACATTTCGTGATCGATTTTGCAGATGATTTAATGTATCTGCACAAGCGCTCTTTTTCTTCAAAATTTTCTCTGTTTTAGTTGTCAATAATAATACTATTATCACGAAGCTTTATTCAACTTTGATGCATTTTTATTATCATCTAGTTTATGCTTTATTGTTCGTTAGTTGTGGTTTGAGCCGTAATTTTTTAAGAAACATCGTGTTTTTTCTATATCTGCGATTTCTTATAAATAAATTATGCCCTGTCAACAGAATTCCGAATATTAATTACACCTTCTTTAAATTTTCATCTTTTGAATTAAGAAGATATGAGAAATTTATCAAAATTCCTCAAAATGATTCCTTTACATTGAGAAAAAAGTGAGGGGTGGAATTTGGGATCGAAACGTCGAAAAAGCGCATTTCAGCATTTGACATCCATAATGGATGACTAGAATGCGCAATGATGTTACATTTTGTTAGTGATACATGCACGGAATGTGCGCAGCGCAAACAAGAGCATTTTTTCTAACCGTTGCGTATGCGCTTTTGATTGAAATTGACTTTAAAGCACTGACCAAATCCTGTTCATCTACTTCCTACTCCCTTTTCTCTCTCAAAAAAAGATGAGAGCACTCTTTTTGCAGTAACAAAGACATTCTTCAGGATGTACGAAGAAGAATAAGTTCGTCTATACCATACAAGTGGTATTATTTTTCACAGAAATTGAGATGAACAGATGATAACAAGGCATGTGCATTGGGAAATTTGACCTACTGGCATTTGTAGGTTTGTGGATTCGGTGAAATGCCGCGTTAAAGACACTTCATTCGAGCCGAATTCGCTCAGCAAAGGAGAAACCTGTTCTTGTTTCGAGCAAAGCCTGTTTGCGTATTTGGATGGTCAAAATAGTGACTCTTTAAAAATAAAAATGGTCTCTCAGCAGTTTGTTTTCTTTCTTTTCCCTGGAAATTACTACTGTAGGTCTTTCGGGATGTTTACAAAGGTTTTTTAGGGAATTTTCGATGATGTAAATGAATTGGATTTGTTTAAATAATCTGTTTTTCTTAAAAATCCGTCTAGAATTTGTTTTTTAGGATTGAAATGGTAGTTTATGATATCAAAGTGACTTTATTTATTTCCCGATTTCCCCCTATTGTTCAAAAAATCGATTATTATCAATTTTTTCAAATTAGAGTAGAAAATTCAGCTTTTCTTGTAATAAACCTTTATACTTCGATTTCAAGATATCTTATCTACATCATCTAATAAATCTTCAACGGCCTAAACAAATTAGATATGTTGAAACCATTTTAATCCCGTTCAATGCGCCTAAAATTTTTTTTTATTTAGACCAGACTGGTCAACCATTAATTTTAAGTTTCATTATTCATATTTTCAAAAAATTTCCAATGTTCAAATAAGGAAATAAATTTTTAGTTCTAATATTCTATAAATAATAAAACCAAAATCGATGGGGCTCTAAGCACCCAATTTAAAAACTGTTGTTCCAGGCTAAAAAAACTGAATCTTAGGCGAATCATAACAAAAAGAATTGTTTACACAAATTGAAGTGGTTCAGACCATTGAGCATTTCAAGATATTGCAGACAAGATACCTTGAAATCAAAATATAAGAACTAATAATAATTTGGCTGTGGCTATTTCTCCCGTCAACGGGATGGCAGAAAGCAGTGATTCGTTTGGGATTTGGGAAGAGGGGGTCATAGGCCATTACATAGTTTAATACAAAATTCTTCAATTTCATATCTAAGAAATGCACACATCGTTAAATCGGCTATTAACCACGAATTTTTGTGATCAAAAGGCATTGCCTTAACCAGCGCCACAAGTAGAGTCGAAGGGGCCCCAGGGCAAGACTAAGTTCAGGGTCCTATTTCTCTATTAAGTTTGTCAACCCATTTTTTACCAATTATTGTAAGAAAAAAGAAAGCATTATTATTACTATTCATAAATGATTTGCTTTATTTGTCTTACACATTTTTCACGTTTTAATACATATTAATTTGTAAGTTAAAACATCAGACGTTATAACATTATCAATAATGTGAAGTAGTAATATATTCTTAGCTATAATATTATTGTATTGTATTGTATTGTAATTTATTCTCTTCCCTTTTACGGGGTTGAGGGCCTCCGTTCCCTTTACAATAGGTTACATAAGTGCCTTAAACTGTTTACTCTAGCTTAAGTTCTTCGGCTATTAGCTACTATTTACATCGCTACTAAGTTCGCATGATCAATCTTCCAACTTTTCTCTTCCCCAGCACCCCATGTTTTCTTTTCTTACCTCTCCTCTTCCTTCCTCACCTCTAGAATGTCTATGACCTCTTCCTCTCAGTTTTGCTATTACCGGAAAGTGCTCAGAACCTATCTCATTCCCCACTCCCATTCCTACCATCAGCTTTCTTACCCTCTCTTCTACTAAAATGTAGTCTATCACGGTCTCCCCTTTTCCTGTAAATGTTATTCCACCATCCTCGTCCCCTCTAGTATTTCCATTACAGATGAACCACCCTACTTCTCCTATCAAGTCCAGAAGTACCCTACCCTCTCGATCTGTTTCTCTATGTTTCGATTTCCTCATGAACGCCTCCTCCTCTTCATCCCATAACTCTCCTCCCTGAACTCCAGTCCATGCATTTAGGTCACCACCAATCAGTACCAGCCCCACTTCTTTTTCTGCAGTCCACCTCCTTATAACTTTCCATCCCTCCTCTTCTCCTCTTCTCCTGTAAACACATACTACCGCTACCCTTCCTTCATCCATTTTAATTCTTCTAATCATTACTCCGTCCTTTGTTCCCCCATCAGCCTCAGTTCCCTGTCCTACCCCAAGACCCTTTCTCACCCCTATTACCATGCCGCCCATCCCTTTCCCTATCTCATGTTCTTTTCTTGCTTCTTGCATCTTCCAAACATATCCCCTTGGTAGTTTTTTCTCTATCCCTTTCCAGTCTTTCTCCTTCACCCATGTCTTACTCATCATTATTACGTCCCATTTTTTCAATTCCTCCCAGAAACCTAAGTCTTCGTTTTTTGAACCTGACACGTTCCAGAAAGCCACCTTCACTTCCTTCACTTCTCTTGTTCTTTTCTCCATGTTTTTTACCCTCCCGTAAACCCCGCCGTGTTCCGTTGACTCCCACCTCGCCGTTCTCCGTCCATTTTCCTTTCTCTCCTGGTCTGACAGACTTTCATAACTGCGCTTTCTTCATCCCAGATCCTCAGCTCTCCGTTTACCAATATCCTATCCCTTCCTATTTTTACTCTGCTACCTTTTCTTCTTTCTTCCCATGCACTGTCCTATTATCGATTTTCTTCTCCTTTTCTGACACGTCATATCTTCTTCAACTCTCTCTGTTCTTCCTTTCAACAATCTCTTTTTCCCCATTATTTCGAATCTGTCCTCCATACTTCCTAGTGTCACCAAACACATGCCTCTTCTCCCTTCCTCAATTCTTCCTATTCTCCTTACCCTTTCTACACTTACTTTTGCTCCTATGTGACTTATCACTTTCCTTACCTCTTCCTCTCCTGTTCCGCTTTTTATTTCCATCCCCTTGATCACAACGTTCTTGCTCCTGCTCTTCCTCTCTTCTTCTTCCATCTTTCTTTCTATTTGTGTCAATCTCCCATTGACAAATTTTTCCTCATTCTGTGCGTCCTGCGTATCTTTCTTCATACACTGCTCAGCCCTTGCTTCTAATTTGCTCAACCTCTCTTCTATTGCTACCATTTCTATTTTCCTACGTTTATCATTTTCTTTCAGATGATTCTCTACACTTTCCAATTTCTTCCATACTTTCTCTTTTTCTTTTCCCCACTCCTCCTAATTCTTTCGTAGTTTTTTTAACCTCCTCTTTGGCCTCATCCCCTTTCCTATTTACCGCATCTAGTCTGCCACACATCTCCTCTGCTAATTCCTTTATCATTTTCACTATCAGACTTTCGCCCCTCTCTCTCCGGTGTTTTCTTTTTTAATCTGCTTTCTTTAAATCTCCCGCCTTCTCTACCTCTCCTGATCATTGATATATAAACTGGACCGCTCATGTGCACTGCGCATACATTTTGGTGTATAAAAGAAGGGATATAGGATCAATCCGCGGTTTTCTCCGTCTTACTTTTTCTGATTGGCTCTTGGTTTCGGCTCAGGCCTGTACGAGTAGTTAGCGGGACCCTCAATGGGGACTCAGCCTCTGTTTTGACGGCCCAAACTCATTTGAAGTTTTCAATATAGATAATCTGAATAACGGAAAAAATGGTTATTATGTGCTTTGTTTGTTGAACGCGAAGCGACGTAAGCGACGGGCGTTTAGTTCACAGGTAAATATATTACTATATTTTTGACTTGACGTCATAACCTAGGAAAACATTTATTCACAGCATCGACGAATAATATTTATATGTTGATGATTAATTTTAGAATAAATATTATGTGCTACATTAAATATGATAAATAATATTCGTTTCAAAATAAAACAACGAAATAAAGAACTTGGATAAAGTTAAAGCCATAAACATTAAAGTTCACATTAATGAATTTATTGAATCCATCAAATTCAGCTTGTCTTATTTATTTTCAATGAAAATCTATGCCATGCATCTTCACAGAATGCAAAATATATTTTTCCGAAAAAATAATTTCTAAACTTACATGGGAAAGTTTCGGGAATAATTTGCCGGAAAAATAGATTTTGGGAAGTGTAAATAATGGAGCGAGGCCCACGAACGGCTAGCGCCGTCACCACGCGCAAAGGATAGAGCACTATCTCCTTTTCTTTCTATTACGTTCGAGTTCGTGCATCCAGATGAGCGGTCCAGTTTATATGTCGATGCTCCTGATCATCTATCTTCCCTTTTTCTCTTTTCCTCGACCGATTTTTCCCTCTCACTCTCGCTACTCGTCGCACTAATTCGCTTCTGCCATTGGTAGAGAAAACTACCTGACTTTCGGCTTCCCAGGCTAGATGAGCGTGATGTGGCTCTTCTCAATAGCTCTAGATTTGTGGGCCTACCTCGTCTGGTGTTTTCTCGACTGGCTGTTGTTACCGGCGTCTCGTGTATGACGTCACTAGCCCCTTCAATATTCACCTCCGCATTCTTCTCGCTTTCGTCCACCGTGACACCTTTCACGCCTCTCTTTCGTTCTGAGTTTGGACTTCGTTCCCAAGGCATGATTCTCCCGCTCTTTTCCACTGAGCGAGAAACGCAACCTTTACGAATATTCACAAACTTCTGACTCTTACCAAATCTACCCTAACCTCAAAAATTCGGAACTCACTAACTTTCACCTTTCACGCCTCACATACACTCTTTCTTTCACTCCCTTCACTCTCACTCAATC
>WSXT02100046.1:0-11471 GCA_011762715.2 Neuroterus valhalla
AATGCTCATTGGAAAACCTTCTCGAACAACATTAATCAAAAACCTTAATTTTCCTTTTTTGGTTTCTTCCCTCAACTCCATTAAAATAAAAGGGTCACGTAACTGCTCAGTTCCTGTAACATATTTTAAAATACTTTCGGTCATTGAAATACCTTCTTGAACAACATTAATCATAAATCTTAATTTTTCCTTATTTGGTTTCTTCCCTCAAATCCATTAAAATACTAGGGAAACGCAACTGCTCAATTCCTGTCATAATTTTAAAATATAATCGCTCATTGAAATACCTTCTGGAACAACATTAATCATAAATCTTAATTTTCCTTCTTTGGTTGCTTCCCTCAAATACATTAAAATAATAGGGACACGTAACTGCATTGCATATATCTCTCGACATACCGTGCAAATTTCCCCTTCATTTCTATCACACAATCTCATGAAAGTAAATAAAATTCGTTAACCTCATAATTAAACTTCAAGGCCAAAGATAACTGATCCGCCACATTTTTCGGACGAAAGAGCACCGTAGCATGAGACAGCTTACAAGCCAGAAGGATGAAACGATAATTGACAGAAAAGAGGTTCAAGAGCCACTCTACCTCCACTTAAAGATTTAAGCGACATTTAAATTCCACGGATGTAATCTGAGCTACTGATTGAGGTTTTAAGTTTAGATTATATTTAACGACTTTTTATGAGGCAATTTGGTCTCTCCTGAACGAGGATCAGCGATGGAAAGTAACTGGTTCCTTTAGAATAATTACACTTCGCGCACTGTCGAAATTGCCTGCTTGGGTACTATGCGCTTTCAGCTTTCGGCATTAGCCGAGATTAAGGGCTTGTTCAAGCCACTCTAAAAATCCCCTCAGAAATCTTTGATCTTGTTGAAGATATATTTTATTTTCGACCTGGAAGACAGGAAAACAGGTGTCACTTGAAAAGTAAATCACCCAGCTCTGATGAGGATCTAATTTTTTCTAGCATTGCTCCAGATACTTTAAACCTCCCCTCCAGAAATTTTCGATCTTATTAGAGAAATATTTCAGTTATGACCTAAAAGACAGTAAAACACATGTTACTTGAAATGTTATTTACCTATAACTACAGAGACTTCCTTCTTTGGGATTACTCCTTCAGCTTCTCTAAAAATCCTCTCAAAAATCTTTGACCTTGCTGAAGAAATATTTTAGACAGTAAAACAGGTGTCACTCAGAAATTAACCTTCGTAGCAGTCGCAAGAATCTCATTTTTTCATTTTTACTTCAGTTACTCCAAAAAAATCACTGTAGATTTCCAACATTTTCAAGAAAGTATTTTAGTTACGATCTAAGAGACAGTAAAACAGGTGTCATTTGAAAAATAACTTATCCATCACTGAGGTAGGATCCCTTTTTTGGATTACCACTTTAGCTACTGTGAAAATCTCCTCGAAAATTCTGATCTTGCCCAAGAAATATTTCAGTTATGAACGAAAATACAGTAAAACATAAGTTACTTGAAAATTAATTTACCCATCACTACAGAGGATTGGACTACTTCAGCTACTCTAAAAATCCCCTCAGAAATCGTTGATCTTGTTGAAGAAATATTTTATTTCCGACTTGGAGCACAGTAGAACAGGCGCCACTCAAAAAGTAACCTGTTCAGTAGTGTAGTGGCAAGGATCTCATTTTTTCATTATTACTTGAGCTACCCTGAAAACACCCTTGTTAATTCCCAATCTTTTCAAAAAAATATTTCAGTTACGACTTAGGAGACAGTAAAACAGGTGTCACTTGAAAAGTAACTTACCCATGACTGAAGAGGATCTCCTTTTTGGATTACTACTTCAGCTAGTCTGAAAAGCGCCTCGGAAATTTTCGATCTTGTTAAAGAAGTATTTCAATCAAGACATTGAAGACAGTGAAACAGATGTCACTTGGAAAGTAAATCACCCAGCACTGGTGAGGATCTAATTTTTTTTCTAGCGTTGCTCCAGATACTTCAAACCTCCCCTACAGAAATTTTCGATCTCGTTAGAGAAATATTTTAGTTATGACCTACAAGACAGTAAAACAGATGTTACTTGAAAAGTTATTTACCTATCTCTACAGAGGATTCCTTCTTTTGGATTACTACATCAGCTCCTCTAAAAATCCCCTCAGAAATCTTTGATTTTGTTAAAGAAATATTTTAGTTTCGACCTGGAAGACAGCCAAACAGGTGTCACTCAAAAAGTAACCTGTGCAGTATTGCAGTTTTTGGATTACTACTTTAGCTAGTCTGAAATACTCTCAGAAATTTTCGGTCTTGTTGGAAAAATATTTCAGCTACGATCTAAAAGACAGTAAAAAAGGTGTCCCTTAAATTGTAACTTACCCAGCACAAACGAGGATCTTATTTTGTTGCGAGGATTGTTTCAGCCACTTCAAACCTCCCCTTCGGAAAATTGATCTTGTCAAAGAAATATTTCAGTTATGACCTAAAATACAGTAAAACAGATGATACTTGAAAATTAATTTACCTACTTATTACAAAAGATTGGATTACTAATCCAGCTACTCTAAAAATCCCCTCAGAAATCTTTGACCTTGTTGAAGAAATATTTTATTTTTGACCTGGAAGACAGGAAAACAGGTGTCACTCAAAAAGTAGCCTGCACAGCAGTCGCGAGAATGTTTCGTCATTATTACTTCAGCTAGTCCAAAAACATCACTGTAGATTTCCAACATTTCCAAGAACATATTTTAGTTACGACCTAAGAGACAGTAAAACAGGTGTCATTTGAAAAGTAACTTATCCATTACTGAGGTAATGTACGACATGAAAGACAGTAAAACAGATGTCACTTGAAATGTAACTCACCCTTTACTAAGGCGATCTCTTTTTTTTTTGATTACTTTTTCAGCTAGTCTAAAAATCTTGCCGGAAATTTTCGATCTTGTTAAAGAAATATTCCAGGTACGACATGAAAGACAGTAAAACAGGTGTCACTAAGTAACTTACCGAGTACTGGCGAGGATCTAATTTTGTTTCGATTATTACTCCAGCTTCTCCAAAAACTCCCTAGGTAATTTTCTAATCCTTAAGAAAAATATTTCAGTTAAGACCCGAAAAACAATAAAACAGTTGTGACTTGGAAAGTGCTTGCCCATCACTGACGAAGATCTCATTTTTTACTTCAGCTACTTAAAAAAACTCTTCGGAAATTTCGGCTAACTTCAAGAGCAGATGTGTTGCTAAAACCTTACTCAATTGAAGAGGACACTTAAATCCATAAGTACTTTAGTTTTTCAATTCCCAAAGTACGACCTCCCTCAAAGAGGGACTAAAAAATTCTTGACAAGTTGCCGGGGCCGGCCTAACCAAGCTTTTATCTCAGACAATTCTCTACAATCGTAAGACTCGTTTGCATCAAGTATTCAAAACTTTGAAATACTATACCATTTCCGTAATTGCAAAAACTTCCTTAATATTGTTAGGCTCTTTAGAAGACGTTTTTTCAAGTGTTTAGTTTAGGTTCCTTTTAAGTCCTAGAAATGTTCAAGGGCGAAAGTTTCGTAACTTGAGAAGACGATGTTTTTCTCTGGAAAACACACGTCCGACAAGAGTATAAATACAAAATACTTGCATAGGTCTTAATACAATGAAAGAAGAAAAAATGTACCTATGTGTCACTTGGGAAGATTATGAGAGGGCCTAAATGCAGTACAAATTGAACCCTCTAAAGGTCCTCCTTAATCTACTATGACCCACATTCAGAGGTCCAAATCAGGACTGAAATTTTCAATTGTGGCAGCCCTGCAAGTCGCGAAAGATGAGAATCGTGTCCTTGGAGAGGAGTGTTATAGGTTGCTTGAAGTAACAAAGTCCGTACATATATATGTTATACCCCATATCAATCACACTTGTCGATCATCTAATCTTGAGTATGAGTATCTCTTTCGTCGCGCGACCCATAGTGAAATCGAATCCCAGTCGGTGATACCGTAATGGGCCCCCAGGTTCGAGTAACATGCATTCAGGAATCCGGAGCCCGAAGCTGAAGGAACCAGTCCCAAGAGAGAGTCAGACCCAGTCCAGCGGTGCGCCTGCAGGAGTGCAATCTCGGAAGTGGACAGGCAAATATCGCGACGACTGTGCTGGGTTGTGCCCAGGGGCACATGCAGGAGAGGTGGAGGGGGGGACGTCGATACGCACACGTAAGAAACGAGCATAATGCGGGCCTGCAACGGCCCAACAGCATTCTTGCCAGTCGAGCTGCATAACGGGTCCGAACTCCCTCCTCCATTATTGCGCGGCAATCTTCAGACGCCTTCGAGACCTACCACGTAAACCCCAGGTCGTGCTCAAAACTCCATGAAACTATGTGCAGTGCAATTTACAATCTTCTACAATCCCGCAGAATTTACTTTAACACCTGCAATTTCCTACAATGTACATTAGAATGTAGAGCACCCTTCTGCTTTAGCGCTGTCCGATTTCATTCCGCTTCCCCCCATTTCGTGATTGAGGTTTCCCCCAAATGACGAATTTGTACAAGGTGCGTCGGTGTTGATTTGAGATGCGCTGATTTAGTTCCGTGAACGAAGATTCTCTTGATTGGCCGATTTCTTTCCGAAAATTAATATATTCATACTGGAGTGAACACAAAAATTTTTATTCGCAATTTTCGATAGCGATTTAGGTAGATGTGCTGGCTGTGTTCAGATCTGAGATTCCTGTTACTGATGAGTTACCGAAATCAAGAACTTTC
Source organism: Neuroterus valhalla (assembly GCA_011762715.2). Lineage (NCBI taxonomy): Eukaryota > Metazoa > Arthropoda > Insecta > Hymenoptera > Cynipidae > Neuroterus > Neuroterus valhalla. The sequence continues at coordinate 4,736 of WSXT02100046.1, forward strand.
CAGATCTATAGTGGTTCGTGTCAGTGCTAAGCTTCTAGAATATCCTTGATGAAATTTGAGAAATTAAAAATAAGGAGAAAGACAAAATCAAATTCCTGTTTAACCTCAAACATTTGAGGTGATATATGCAACTCCTAGAAATAAAAAAATAAGTAACCAATCAATGCATTTATACTAAAGTGTGTGAAAGTTCTTTATTGCAGTTTTAGACAGCAATTCGAGTAGATGCGCTTGCTGCGTTCTAATACACGGTTCCTGTTATCGATGAGTTACCGACATGGACGACGTTCCACAATCTACTGTGGTTCGTGTCTGTGCTAAGCTTCTAGAATATTCTTGATGAAATTCGAGAAATTTATAATTAGGAGAAGCCAAAATCAAATTCCTAAATAACGTCAAACATTGAAGATGGTATTTCCAACTCTTAGAAATAAGAAAAAAGAAACCAATGAATGCATTCATACTGTAGTGTATAAAAATTGTTTATTCCAATTTTAGACACCAATTAAAGTAGATGTGCTGGATGTGTTCTAATCTGAAATTCCTGTTACCAATGAGTTACCGACATCAAGAACGTTCCACATCTACAGTGGTTCGTGTCTGTGCTAAGCTTCCAGAATATTCATGATAAAATTGAAGAAATTTGGAATCGAAAGGAAACCAAAATCAAATTGCCATTTAACGTCTTACATTCAAGTTGATTCCTGCAACTCCCGGACATTTAATAAACCAAAAATCCAACGACTACGTTCTTACCTTGATAAGGGTGTTTTGTGAACATCGAAACGTTGGTAGGTTTTTAAAATGTTATTGTATTGTATTTTTGCGAATAATAAAAGCAAATAAAGAATGAAGATATAGAAAAGTGAAGGAGTTCCGGAGGTTGCTTTTTCTGATATCTTTTTTTTATTATTGTTTTTTTGTTGCTGAAATTTTAATAGGTACATTTGAGAATGTTTGTCCAAATTCAGTCGTTGGATTCTTGGTTTTTTATTTTTCATTTTCAGTAGTTGCAGTTATTGATGACGTTATAGAACGATATTGCGCAATTGTGTAGAAAGAAAAAGGGCGTAAACCGCTTCAAGGTTGTTTGTTATCTCAATTGTGTACATAGAAGTCATATTTTGATGTTTTCTCGTACTTTTCTACTACATAATTGAGTTTATATGATGTCATCATGAACATTCTAGAAGCTCAGCACAAGAATGTTGAATTTTTAGCCAAAAATACGAAATTTCTACTAAAGTCAAAAAACAGTAAATTTTAATTATATAATATAATATTATGAATAACAACAGAAGAAAAACTTATTCTCTAGCCAAAAGAACACATTTACACAGAATACATAAACTTTCGGTTAAAAAGTCAAATTTTCAAAGAAAGAGATGAATCTCCCACCAAAAAATGTATTTTTGAAAAAATAGTTCAATCAACTGTGTAGTTCAAATTCTATTCAAATGATTAAATTCTCAAACTGGAGAGATTTCCAAGTGAAGAAGAAAAAATTGCAAACGAAGAAAAGAATTTGTATAAAACAGTTGACAGTTCAATAAAAAAAGATGAGTTTACAACATAATTATTCGATTTTGAACAAAATAAGCTTAAGATAAAAAGTAACAGAAAAGAACTGGATTCCCAGTAAAAATAAAATTTTTTCACGAAATACGTAGTATCACCAATAAAGTTGGATTTCTAACCAAAGAAATGGATATCAAACCCAAAAATATGAATTTCCAAGACGAACAAAAAATTAATTCTCTACTAAAATAGTAGAATTTTCGACAGAAGGGTTACATTTCCAGTTGAGAAAGACTTTTGAGCCAATTAGAGAATTATTCCCACCAACTTGAGTTTCCTATTCAAAAAAATTAATTTTCTACAAAACAGTTAAATTTGTTGCAAATTTTTTTTCTGGTAGTGAAGGCCATTTTTGGATAAAAATTCATTTTTGTAAGTTAGAACTCTATATTTTTTATTGAGGATTTAATTATTTTGTTGAAAACGGATCCATTCGGTTGGAATAATCTTTTTGGGTCGAAAATTCAGATGTCTTCATGAAGATGGTCTTTTTGAAAGAAAATTAATCTTTTCGGTTGAAAATTCAATTATTGGTTTGAAAATTCAGCTGTCTTATTAAAAATCCATTTATTTTGTTCAAATTTCGATCATTTTCTTGATAATTGAACTATATTGTTAAAGCCATATTCTTGGTCGAAAATTCGTCCTTTTGGATTGATAATTCATCTGTTTGTTATTCCTATTATAATCATTCATTTCATTTTAGATATCCTTCTTTATTTAGAAAATTGACTACTCGTTTCAAAGTACATCTTCTGTACAATGGAGATCAACCCATTTCTCAGAGTGATCTTCTTTTGTCAGTAGTTCTGCTGTTTTATTCAAAATTGAATTCAAAATTCAACTTGTCAGTTTGGACATTCAACTTTCATCCAAAAAATTCGTCGTTTCGGATTAGAAATTCCAACTACATTCTTCAGGAATTAAAAACTATTTAATTTCATCACTCAAGAAACTGGAAGCGTGAAAGTGACAATGCTACTTACTGTAAAAAGTTTCCAATTAGTATATTTTTCGCAAATGAATATCAACACAAATCAGTCGTACAAAAATGGTCTCCAAGGTTCTGAATTGATACAAACAGGTTGGTTGAACATAAACACCTTCCAAATGAGATCTTTTTTGTGAAGCTACTGTCTGCAATTATTGGGCAGAACGTACATCAATTTCGAACCTTCAGAGTGCAGCTATTGCTTCTTTATCGGAGACACGATGCTCAGCTACCGTCGTAAAAATTCTCCGGACCATATCGACCCAGACTTATCTCTGCATATAAATGTCACGTGGGTAAACGAGTTTTTTGCCAGCTCGAAGAGGTGGTTGGGTTTATGGTTCATCTGGTTCGAGTGTGCTCCGAAAAAGAATTTATGACACTGATTCAACAAGCCGAGGACGGGTCGTAATAATTGGGATGGCAAATTGAAAAATATTTCTTCAAGTTGAATCTGAAGGTACTTCAACTCAAGAGTTCTCAAAATTCATGATCTTGGTAGGATTGGTTCATCGTCTTCTTTTAATTACAACAAAAACAAAGGTCTCTCTTGATTAGAAAATCGAAAATCCCAAGTTTATAAAGTGGATTCTAAGTTTTCAAAGTGGATTCTAAGTTTGCGAAGTGGATTCTGTGTTGTAGAGTTGTTGGAGAACTGAAAGTAAATCCAGACCTAGCACAATCTTAGGTCTTTCTGTTCTGCGTATATAGGAAAACAAAGACAGCGTCCAAATGCTTCACGTGCTTAGACGCTGGAGTATTTTAAATCAAGCTCTCTTGAGCGACAAAAAACTAAGAAGAAATAGAGATCCAAGTTTTTGAGCCATTAGGAGTGATCGGAATGGCATCCAGAAAGATATTTTTGGTTCGCAGACCTTGAACTCTTCCTACGCCCGCCATTCTTCCATTCTTTGCGAAATTTCTCTTTGATGCAAAAATGTTTAGTTAGGCATATGCATCTAAAAGGAAAAAAGTGGTCTAACAGTGTGGAGCACTCAGAATAATACTTCTAGGACTCTGATGGGCAAGTACAAAAAAAGACACGAAGAACCCTAAATAAACAGGATCTTACAGACTTACAGGTCTTACAGATCTTTCAGTTCTTTTTAGTCTCATCCAACTAGTAGCATATGCAACATCTTCTTCTAGAGGTACTACAAACATTTACAAGTTTTTTGAACTGCAGCCGCAGCTTTCGAAGTGTTTGGTTGAATCAAATGTGACGTTAACATAATATTTCTATGTTTTTGAGGTCGCTGATTACGAATTTTGAATCAGATTTTGAAAATTCAAAATGGCGTATTCGATATGGCGGACTAAGAATTTTATTTCCTAACAAATTTGGGCAAACAGATGTATACACGAGTTTTCGAGGTCGCTGATTATGAAACTTGACTCAGGTTTTAAAAATTCAAAATGGCGGATTCAATTTGGCGGACTAAGAATTTTATATTTCAACAAATTCGGAGAAACAGATGTATACACGAGTTTCTGAGGTCGCTGATTATGAAGCTTGACTCAGGTTTCAAAAATTCAAAATGGCGGACTAAAAATGTTATATTCTCATAAATTTGGGCAAACAGATGTATACATAGGTTTTTGACGTCGCTGATTATGAATCTTGACTCAGATTTTGAAAATTCACTATGGCAACATAAGAACTTTACAATCCGTCAAATTGGGATAAACAGATGCATTTATGGGGCTTTGAGGTCGCTGATGACGAATCTGAAATCAGATTTTAGAAATTCGAAATGGCGTATTCAAAATGGCGGACCTAAAATTTTATATCCTCTCAAATTTGGTCAAAAAGATGTATGCATGGGTTTTTGAGGTCGCTGATTACGAATCTGGAATCAGATTTTGAATATTCGAAATGTCGCATTCGATCGTGCGGACTAAAAATCTTATATTCTATCGAATCTGATCATTTTTTCCACATGATAAGACAAAACCACTGCGAAAACCCCTTTTCTTTTGATACTCGGGCTTGGGATCGTCTATGGCAGAGTTTCGTATCGGTTTTTTGATTTGTTTTTTTTTTGTATCATTTTTTTTTGTTTTTTTTTCTCGTTTTTTGTTTGTTTTTTGTTCCTTTCCTCTTTTTATTCATAGGGTCGCCATATTGGATCTACTGTTCTCGATTTCGCGTCAGTGCAAGGAAATATCCCTTTCAGAGACGTAAGTGCCCGTGTGACTAATCAATGATAAATTTTTATCATATCAATCGCCATATTAAAGTTCACATATGAAGCAAAATCATTTCATTGGATAGCATGAAAGATACTTAATACATGAAAATATAAAAGTTGCCATGTTGGATTCGCCATATTGGATCCGCCATATTCGATTTCATGTATAAAATGAAACCTTTACATTGAGTAGCAAACAAAGTAAGGAAAACTATGAAAAAATATATATATTGAGACACTTCAAGGCCCATGCAAAGAGGAAATGGTAATTTTTTTATCATTTCGGCCGCCATATTGAATACCTTTCCGCTTATACCTTTCCGCTTATACGATGGTACTAACATTACCTTGGCCAATCAGGCATTTAGAGACGTAAGTACTCGTATGAATAATAAATAATCAATTTTCATCAAGTCAATCGCCATATTGGATCCGCCAGATTGAATATCACATATCAAGTAAATTCATTACATTAAATAGAATGAAAGACACTGAATACATGAAAATATGTTTTCCAACGGAATATGAGCTATCAATATAAAAGTCGCCATATTGGATTCGCCATATTCAATTTCATATATAAAATAAAACCTCTACAGTAATTAGCATAGAAAGTTAAAAATCTAGATAAATAAATATTTTTAGACACGTAAGGGCACGTGCAAAGAGAAAATAGTCATTTTTTTATCTTTTCGGCCGCCATATTGAATCCGCCATTATACCTCTCCGCTTATACGATGGCACTAATGTTATCTTGGACAATCAGGCAATGATTTCCAAGTATTTTTTGTACATGTTCATGACCATATTTCCTCGCAAACGAATTAGATTCTCGAAAATTCACTTCTTTCGTACATATTTTTTTTTTGTAATAATAATTATCAATTATAAATTAATCAAATATCATCAGCATTACAAAAGAACCATCCAATCAAACAGATCCTACGTCCATGGCTCTCATTCCCTGATATCAATCCTCCCAAAACTCGGAAACCACAAAAACGATCCTCCTTTAAGACCTGGATGATAAACCATCATGGGAATCGAACCTCACGCGTTGTTGATCGGTTTGAGGCAAGATCCTTAAATGGTTACACCGCCTGGTACCCCTCGTAAAAATACGTGGGAGCCTTTGGACAACGATGTCACATCGAGAAGGTACCTACGTAACTTGGAACGCTTGGAAGTGGTGAACTTGGAATGGTGGTACCACTGCAAAGTGGAGAACGGACCAGGAGAGAAAACGCGGTTACCCTGCCCAGACAAGTTCACCCACGCGAATCCCTCGACTTTTACTGATGAGGAGTAGCAGTTCTACCTGCGGTACAAAATTGACTATAAGTGCAGGTTCATTGTTATTGTTCTGCTGCTGTTGGTTCTGTCGCTTCAACCCAACCGGAACTCAGGATCCGCTTTAAAGAACTTTGTTTGCTAAAGATATAGGTGACCTTGAATTCGATACCAATATGAAGTGACACCTGTTTTAATGTCTTTCAGGTCGTAACTGAACTATTTCTTCACTAAGATCATATTTCAAATAGAACATCTACAAAATAGTTCAATGCTCAATAGGGTGGTCCAAAAATTTTTTTTTCGAATTTTTATGCAAAACGCCCAGAAATTTGTTCGAATCCACGAAAAAATACATGCATTTTTTTGTTTTGAAAAAAAAAAAATATGTATTTAGAGGTGCTGCTAGCTCCGTGAAGTTTGACACGTATTTCCCATAAGAAAAAAAGACGTTTTTGTAAATTTTTTTCAGAAATGTCAATATAAGATGAATCGAGTTCGAAATTCACCATTTCTCTTCACAATTGGTCACAGAATGCGAATAAAATATTCATTTTCAAATAACACCCCCATAAGTCTGTTTTATAGGTTCTCAAAAAACCCCCGTAAGTGAAAAAATGGGTTTTTCGAGTTTTTGGCGCTAATTATGTTTTTTTGCGGTTTTTTAACGCAGATTGTTTCAAAT
>WSXT02100057.1:0-11471 GCA_011762715.2 Neuroterus valhalla
TGTAACGTTCGCGAAACGTCGACAACATTTGTAGTTTGTACACGATCGAAACCCGAAACAACTTCATTTTCAATCATCGCTATTCTATCCAGCCTTGTCAGTCATTAGGCAGCTTGTTACAAGTTTAGTTGAATAATAAGGAAAAAGAATGGATGTCAATTTGAAGAAGGAGACTATCTCACGGTAGAGAGCAAACATTTCACAATCCAACCCCGCTTGATCCCCTCCTTTATTCTCTGAAGAAAAGACGTCGTCATCGATGATCATGAACACACAAAAACACGCATATATATAAATTAAAATTTGGTTATAGAACTACCGCAGAGTCCGCCTGAGAGCAACTGTCATTCTAGAAAAATAACACACGCTCCCAGTAAAACATCGGTGAAATATTCCTATGGCCACGTCTTGCGACCGAGACATGAGCCACCACATGCACGACAAAATCATAATGAAGGGCCTGCGAAACCCTCATGTGCCTTGAGGACACGAAGCGGCCCGAGTATGAGTGCTTTCTGAATCCATCCCGCAAGTACCACGGCATATTTTTGGCACACGGGTATGGCTTTCAGGTTACTTACCAGAGAAGGCGTCCCACGTTCGAGAGCACCGATGATGAGAACAAATAATATAATCGAATATCTTTGATGATGCCACTGTAAGTGTTCTCTGAGATCTTTGTACATCTCCTTTTTCTCGGTTCAAAGGAACCGAGAAAAAAACTAAAACCATCAAAGGCAAGGGCCTTTGATGATTTTAGTCGTCCGGGGCAGAGAATTTGATCACGAACATGGTTTGGTCACGTTTGTCAAGGAGCACGGTAAAGGGTCTTGTGTGCTGGATAAGGGCTATTGTCGAGAAATCAGTTCCAGTAGATTCAGCACTCCTCGTTCTCAACGATAGACTCTTTTCTCCTTGGAGCGTTCAGCGGGGCAGGGTCACGACCAACGCCAGAAGAGCAACAAAGATGTTGGTAAAGCACTCATAAGACAGTGTTGTCTCTGTACAAATACGTCTCGTTCCTGCGTGAAGAGGGCAATTGGATAGTATATGCCATGAGTATTCAGGGAGTTTAGGACACGCTCTGCACTTATTGCTGGAAAACTCTTGGCGCAATATGCTTCTACGGTACGCTGAGGTAGAAATCACACCATCCTGATACGTATAAATAAAACTATCGGTTCCTGAATCGAGTTGAGGTGATTTGAGAAGAGCAAGCGTTGACTCACGGGACAAGGATTGATCTCTCTCACTCAAAAAAAATTCTAGTTGAACTTACCAGAATTCTCGTTATTCAAACCAGAAAAAGATGTCAAATATTACCTAACTATAAATTCTGGTTAAATGTATAAGAAAATTCTGGTTGATGATTTTCTCGTTGTTTTAATCAGATTATCTAGTAGATTCAACCACAATGTCTGGTAAGACTAACTAGAAAATCTTTCCAGACATTTTTCTGGTAACCGAGGTCTACGAGGTTCCGGTTGATATAACCAGGTATTCTGGTTGAGATAATCAGGTGTTCTGGTTGATATTACGAGATATTCTGGTACGTGTAACTATTTTTTCTGGTTACGGTGCTACTCTTCAGTGATGCGTTTTTTTTTCAAGATATGCATGCATCTACTTATGATTAATTGGCACATCGTAATTTTTAACACTTAAATAACAATTAAAATTTGGCACGCAACGGGGGATTTGAACGCATAACCTCACGCACGCTAATCAACAAGCCTAACCATTCGACCATTGAGACTAGTTGTCAGCAGTTTGAAAAACGAAGATTAGAATTATATGGTCTGAACATTCAAATTTTTCGGTTTACACCAAAAGTGTAAAAATAAGATATATTTGTTGTATTTGTTTCAAAAATTTAAGGTCTCAATTTTCAAAAAACTTATCTATGTAAAAGTCACTTTTAGACGGTAAAATTAGAATATAAAAATAAAGCTAAAATAAAAATTGTAGATCCCTCCTCTCTATCAAATTGACAGCTCTGCCCACCAGATAGGGAGACGAAACTTTTTCTGTAATTACTTAACATCAAAATGTACAAAATACATGTTTAGGATTTTAGGTAAGGAGCTTTTGAAGTATTTTAGACATTTTTATTGATTCTTCACACTTAGAGGTTAAAATTGATTACTTTCTCCGTCAGCTAGGGGAAACGTTGCAAACTTCGTTTCCATCTTCAGAAGGCTATACAGTTGATTTTGCAAGAAATATTAACCAGAATACTTTTAACCAGAAAAAAATTAACTAGAATTTTCTGGCATTCGCTTTCTTCACCTGTGCTTTGAGATGTGAGGCGTCTTGTCGAGGTAATGCACAGTCCTCACTTCTGACGTTAAGTGCCAGGCCGAGGGTTTCAGCTGCCTCCTCCGCAGCCTTGTAAGGGAATGCTCCTTCCCTACTCATTCCGTGATTCCTGACCATTGTCAAGATTGAGAAGTGCGCGTCTGCTCTCACGGCGTGATGATGGGAACAATAATCTGTGATTCGTTGATCAGTAAATTGAATCAGGAGCGTGAAGGTTATTTTCAATAAAGACTTGTCCTTGTTTTTGACCTGTTCCTATAGTGATGATTCAAACGGAATTTTACGGTATCACTATTCTGTCACTCTCTAGGGAGTTTGCTTCATCATCAAGCTAGAAGATCTTGTTGGACGAATTGGATGGTTAGGAATACAAAAACGGAACACTGATGAAATCTACTTCTGGCAATGAAACATCATCGAGAAGAATGTTAAATCATGTCCTTGCCTTCAAATTCAAGCACCGTTATTTTTTCGTTCCGGTGTTTGTCATACCGCATAGAAAGTGCCATCATTTCTTGTTTACGTGGTTGCTTTTCCGTGAGCATTTTTTCCTTCATCAAGTTAAGGGAGGCTCCAGTATCTACTAATAACCATGCTGATCCTCTAGTTCCAGGAAATTGTCCTTTACTTGACTAGAGTCGTCCAGAGATTTGAGATACTTTGTGTCCAGCGTCTCCTGCTCTCCAGGCCGTCTTTTTAAAATAGCTACAAAATAACTGAAATCTCTACTGACGAGGCATTGATTGGTTCGGAGGGTTAATTAACGAGGGATATTTATTTGCATCTGAGGTCATCGGTTTTGGATCCTGGGGCATTGTCGGTCTATTTGTCTTCGGCGGAGAGCTTTGTGGGGTCTTTGTCCTCCCTTGGTTTCGTTCTTTGAACCATGCTTCCGACTCAAGAGCTTCCTGCTAAGCTTGATTTAGTCGGTTCCAACGGCCTTGTTTGACTTCCTGTCTCCTTTTCCAAATTCATTATATATATTTTAATAGCTGATTTTTCTCCAATCTGGAAAGCTTACTGTCTAATCATACTATTTGGATGCTCGTTTTGTACTGTATAATGTAATTGGTTAAATTGTTGTATGAATCTAAGATTGTATCTCTAGATTGGTTCCGTGGGTGCTTGTTTTACTCCTTCCAGTTTCGACCGACGTTTTGTCAGAGCTTTTCTTAAGCGGCAACCAGTTATATTTGACTGTCGTCGGTCATTGCATTTTGCCGGCGTGCGGGAGTGAGAGGTCTTTCTGAAGTTGTGCATCCATCATGTAGCCCGCGGATTCTCTCGTTCAAGGATTCGCGATTATCTCTTCCCTCGTTATTTCCGTTCCCCGAAAATGCGCGTTCACGTGAATATTCGTCTTCGGCCTCAATCAGATTGTTATGCTTGGCCAACGGACTTCCTTCCGATAGACGTTTTATTCCCCTAGGCTCTCTTTTTTATGGCAAGCTTCTTCCTTGTGTCAGGTCTTAGTCTTTTCCTGTCAGGTGCATTAGGACTACTTTCACCAGGCTTCTTCTCTTGAAGGATCAAGTTGTGAAGGTAAACAACTCGAACTATGCTGGCTTACCCCCCACAAAAGTAAGCACTAAGCATCAGCAATTTGGAGATACAATTCTTGGCTGATAAACCAATTTGATTACACGCAGGACCTATGGACCTATGGATGAATACCAACTTAGGAACTTTAGAACGAATGTGTCTACGTATAGTTAATTATATGAAGCCTTTTCCCTCTTTTGTACGCTTTCAGTCTTGATACAGTATTGGAAAAGAGGAAATAAACATGTACAAAGGCAAAATTATTCAATTAATCTAGATGAAATTGAGGAAGCATCGGTGGACCTTACCTGACCGATCGTGAGGTTTTTTTACAGCAGTTTGGGTAAAACACATTTGAACCACATACTTGCACGTCATATTAAGATGTTTCGCTGCGCGGTTTTTTCTACTATCGTCGAAAAAAAGGTCCTTCCTAGACAGATCTACAAATTCACGCCTTTGCTTTTATTTTAGAATGGTCTACATGACTCACGGGCGAGATATCTGAGCCATAATCCATACAGTCCTAAAAGTGCGACATTCAACGTTCATGAAGCGATATGAACATTTGTCTCTTCAAGAGTTGGGAGATGTCCATAGAATCATAACTTGTTTTACAAGCACTATCCTATAATTTTTTATGCTCTATATATTCTACCCATTTTCCGTCAATAATATCTATCTTTTTCCTGATTACTTCAGAACGCATTTTGCCACGAGAGAAAGAAATTTCATATACTGCCGAGTCACCGGAAGGTTACATTCTGTCTTTAGAGTTGTTTAAAAGTTTTCATATGTCTGCAGGTAGTTAGAATATTGATTGGATATTAGGTTTATTGCGAATTCCTTTCTTTTTTGTTCTCTGATACCTCGGATACCTAATTGCCTTATAAATATATCCATTTGTGTAATCGTTCTGTGATTTCAATTGATTCCAATTCACTGTTTTTGCCTAATATTTGGACAAGGAAACTATGGGAACATGTTCCAGACATTTCAAGGCTTACTAAAAAGTTAAGGGAAATTCTCGAAATTTATCCATCGCATGAAAATCGCTGCGTGCAATACATTTGGTAACATTCATGGTTTTAATTGAATTAGTCAATCGTTCGGAATTGGATGCAGGAATAATATATTATTTCCATTTGGGATATTCATTCTGAAATATTATGAACTTTGTCTCGTAAAATTTTATTCAATTAAAACCGTTCCTAGTTTTTGTTTCACATTTCTTATTTATTCTCTTATTTCTCGAAAGAATGCTTCCCGTTTCCCAGTTCTTGTCGGTTTATTTAAGTGCCAAATAATCTTTGAATTTTCTCTAATTCAGAAGTGTATTGAATCAAACGTACCATATATTATTGAAAATGGTAAAACTCTCTTGTTTCTATCGTATGATTTCTGCATACAAATGTTGAACAACATATTTTCTGATCAATCTGCGTATAAAATAGATAAATGATTTATTCCCAAATGTAAAACAAGATAGGATATATACTACTATGAAATCTGAAAGAAAATAAAGTATCAGTTGATTTTAGTGCACCTTACCACTATTCTCATTTATTTAATTGGTTTCAGGGTGGCCACAAGACTCAAATCGTCAGATTCCCTTACATTTTCCTGACATTTGGACGCATTTGTCTGACAAAAAATTTCTTTCAGGTTCTGAAGTAATCTATACAAAGAAAGAAAATATCACAAAAATATCTTTCTGAAGAGCATTATATTGTTATAAATTTGGGTTCTAGCTTCTCTTCGTGAGGCTAATTTTCCAAGGTCTTGCTACTCGTAAAAATAAACATCCTCAGTGCACATAAGATATTCCTTGAGCCTGAAGCTATTCTGCAGAGACTGTGCGCTGAGGAACTTGCACGCAGATCATGCAGGTCAGCATGATCGATGTGCTTTGATGCGCCTACTCGTTTCTTAGCATAGGGTAGTTAGGCCTTGGCTTTGGAAGCGGTATAAGGCATCTTGAGCTATCCGATTACTGTTCCTTTTATGAATTCAGGATGATCCTTATACCCTTTAAATCAAGACTCCTACTTATCAGGCTCGTCCTTGCTATGGATCTATGGTCATCACTACTTGCGACAGATTCCAAACCGCCTTATCACAGCAAGGTCAAAACTGTTCCAAGATGGAGAGATAATGATTACATTCGTATCATATTAAATTAAAAGATAATCCAAAAGTACGTTCTCGTTAAAAATGATTACCATATACATTTTTTATTATTTGGGTATTTAATAGTGCTCTAAAAGGCGCGTGAGATACCTAATGAAATGCATATATCTGAGAAGAACAAGCTCAAAGTATACATAAATAATCTATCAGATACACTTGTAGTATGGTTTTCATGCTTACACGCAGTACATAAAATCAATGGTGACGCCTCAAACTGAACCTTAAATCAATACATTTAGTAGATCTTCTACTGCTTCGGGAAGAATGAGCTTCGTCAATGCCTTCATCTTATCTCTGGCCATTATTCTCAACTACATTGGTGAATATATTATTCTGATATATTGATGATTCTTAGAACATTCTAAAGAGTCTGCGAATAACTGTATGTCCAAACTGGGCCACGTTTCAATCGATTCATATCGCATAACTGCCATTTTAATTCAGGTCCCAGAATTTTGCAAGCAAACCATTAAACTTCTTCCATTGGAAGAGCAAAAATCTTTTTTAATAATAAAAAAATCTTCTGTTTATTATGGTTTTAGTGAACTCGTGTTAAGACCACATATTTGGAATAAAGTTTGTACTCCAGAAGCAAGCTTACATTTTGTTTAGCCCCACAGATATACCCTGTTATCAGTTCGAGGAGATCCAAGTAGACAGACCATTATTCTATCCATAAAATTATTGTTTTCACTTTATCCTAAATTAATGCCCAACGTCATTCAAAAAAGATCAATCTTATGTTTCTTGTTGCAGATTTAGGTTCCCAGTTCGATTGCTTGCCTAATGGCGAGCCGATTCCTCGTGATTCTCGTTTCCGACTTCCCCCTCATTTTCCTAACAGTCGAGATCCTCCTGGAAGGTCTTCTCTTCCGGCCAGGCTTCCTCTTCGTGTTAGGTCCAAGTCTCCCCCTCACTACGGCATGTCCTCGAGTTCACTTCTCAGACCCACTTCCCCTGACGTGTTTGACTGGAGACTAGAAGAATATAAATCTATCCGGCTCATTTCCAATGTAAATCCAAACCGAATATTAGAACTTAGAAAATACACTTTTCCTACGAATACAACAATTAAAATAAACGCAGGGTATCATAAATATGTGCACATTCCAACAGGGGAACACACTGTTTTATCAACATTCGATGATGACGTCGTTGCAATTATAAAGGATATCGATTTTCTTAGTGGACTGTATTATGGTTGCGGTAGGAGACGGGTTAAAATGAACATTCACAGCGGCAAGATTACGAAATTAACCTCAGATGAAGTCGAGCAGATTCCAGTAGGCATCCGACAACTAATCTTGCGTAATTTTAGAGTAGAGTATGAATACTACGTGTGAGCCACATTCCTATTAACTATAATTCTAATAAGAAAAGAATGTGTAACTAAAATATAATAATGTTTATGTTCCGAAGATAATGAAAGAAATTTATCCTTATCGTCATTATTGAAGTATCAGGCTAAATCCATGGGCTATGCACAGTCATTGTACAACATAATTCCTTAATAAACGCTTGAACGACCTAAAAACTAATAGTTAGATCTATTTTTTATCCCAACGACTTCCACTCAGCTAAGCTCTCAACAAGGGCTCATAAGTATCCAAAACCTTTCCTTGGTTATGCCCGTGAGCCTCTCCTTCTTCTATATAACCTGTAGTTTCCTAGTCTACCGTTAGCTTATCTTTTTCCCGGTTTGTTCTACATGTAATTTGCCACAATAGAGAGGAATTTTGTATACTACCAAATCAACAAAGGTTCTTCCTGTTCTAAAATACTTCGGATGCAGAGTAGAATAGTAGTGTTTTCCGTATCTTATTCTTTAGAAGGTTGTGTTGAATATTTTTCCGAGAATTTTTCTTTATTGCCTCAAAGATGCTATTATCACTCATAATGCTAGTGATAGCTCTGCTTGTAGTGGTGGAGGAGGCATGTTGGTATCTGTTCAAGGAAGGTCATTTTCCGATCCATCCAATTTCCACTCAAACAAGAATATCGTTGAAGTATCGACATCAAAATTCTGAATCAAGCTTGAATTACTTGATGAATTTATTTCTAAAATGTTCCATGTTAATTTTCGCAAGATTGCGAGATTTATTATCACATTGCTGCTCCTGAAGTTTGTTCGTATAATTAGTAATAGAAAGAGATGTTGTTATTACTGAGTCAGTGTTCTATCAAAATGATGAAATTCAGTAATATCCTTCGAATAATCTAAATGATAGCTTGAGTCAACAGGTTAGCTTCGAGCATTTATATAAAACGAATGTAGCGACTTCTTTAAGCTACCCAATTGTATTCCATGCTTAGGTCGACTGACCAATTGAGTTATCCTTGGATAACATTTATTTGGTAGTCGGTTACCATTTATTTCTTGATTTGTATCACCAGGAGAGTGTGCTTTCAGATTACTTACTCACGATTCCGCAGGATCGGTCCCTCCACAAATGATATAGCCCAGTGAACTTTCAGGTAAATAGCTCAGCCTTTTTATTGCAGCCGATTCCACCCTTCCTTAGTTATCAATTATCGCAATTTTCTAGATAAAATAACAGTGAGCCCTAAACCCCAGGCATCGAACCCCATGAGGTAAACCCGACGCTTATTGCGATTTCGGATTAGGTTTCCTGGGGTTAAGGGCTTTCAGATTATTGCGAACTCAGGTAAACCTTCCGGGAGTTCTACGCTTGCATATTATGGTGATCTCAGGTTACCCTTTATGGAAATTGACGCTTGCAGGTTATTGCGAATTTGGGTAAACCTTCCTAGGGTTTGCGGCCTGCAGGTTTTTGAGGTATCGGGTTAACCTCCTGGGGTCCAAGGCTTGCAGGTTATAGCGATTTCGGAATAACCTTCCTGAGGTTAAGGACTTACAGGTTATTGCAATCTCGGGTTGACCTTCCGGGGGTTCGAAGCTTAAAGGTGATTGCGATCTTGGGTAAATATTCCTGGGATTTGAGGCCTGCAGGTTTGTGCGGTATCGGGTTACAATCCTAGGGTTTTGGGCTTGCAGGCTATTTCGATGTCGAGTTAACCTTCCGGGGTTTCGAGGCTTGCAGATTATTGCTATCTGAGGGTAACCTTCCGGGGATTTGAGGCTTGCAGATTGTGGCGATCTTAGGTTACCCGCCCTGGAAATTGAGACTTGCAGGTTATTGTGATCTTGGGTAAACCTTCCTGGTGTTTGAGGCCTGCAGGTTTCCACGGTATCGGGTTACCCTCCTGGGGTTCAAGGCTTGCAAGTTATTGCGATTTCGGATCGACCTTCCTGAGTTTTAGGGCTTACAGGTTATTGCGATCTCGAGTTAACCTTTCGGTAGTTCGAGGCTTGCAGGTTATTGCGATCTTGAGTAAACATTCCTGGGGGTGATGATCAATCACTAGCTACTGAAAGCAGGTGTTTTGATGTATCCAATCTCCTTAGCAGGATATTTGATTTTTCTGAAGACTATCAGAAAATAATTGTTAATGCCAAATTCCAAAAAGTTTATGAACTTGAAAATTGTGTGAATATCTTCTAGTTCTGGAAACTAAAAACCATGTTTTAACAGTAAAAACCTCAACACAGTTGAAAAAACCATTCCGAGATGAGGCAAACACTATATGCAGGTCATAACACATGTTATAAATTTTTGATCGAGGATCCGAGCTGGAAGATAAGTAGGTTGGATCTCTAGATCTTGTTCACCATGTAGTTATATCGAAGGGAATGATTTGTAATAGTGCAGGACAGTCAATTATACCAAAATTTAGATATTTATTTGGAAGTTTATTGGATATGCACTAGTCAACAAATTTATTATTATTATCTTGGGAATAAATACAAGAAGTGATATCACAGATTGGATAAGATAACATGAGATCATCTACATAAAAATAGTGACAGCAATTTAGATAACACGAAAGATCGCTCATATGGACGATAAACAAAGGTGGTCCAAGGTTAGATCCTTACGCAACTCCAGAAGTGGGAATAAATTCTATAGAAGAGTATCCACAATGCTGAACAAAAGTGTACCTTGAGAATAGAGATGAGTGTAGTAACCGAATGATATTTTGTGGTAGATCCTATGTTCGTAGCTTACTTAGCCATTTAGCATGGTGTACTTTATCGAATGCCTTTGAAAGATTTGTGTGAATGACATCAACCTGATTATGTAAAGTTAGTAATTGTCAAATATCTTGTGTAACGCTAAGCAAGTCGGTAGCTGTGGATCGACTAGGGATATATCCATGTTCATTAAATGAGTTCATGCGAAAGACCACCTGGGATATAAGACTGTACATGATTCGAATATTTTAGCGAATCCACAAGACACTGATATAAGTCTGAAATTGTTAATAAGAGATTTGCCACCTTTCTTCCAAACAGGTCAGATACGATCGGTCTTCCAAACAAAAGAGAAATAATCAATTTGAATGGGAAAATTGACCAAAATTTTTAGCGGTGGAAGCAAAAACTCAACACTTTCTTATCAAAGATGATGGGAATCAATCAGAGCTGGTAGTCCGGTCAAATTAGACCAAAAAATGGGTGAAGTGGTACATAAATTCCCATCAAGCTGAAAATCGGTAAAATTGTTCAAAACATAATTAAAAACAACATATCAAAACCCCCCATCGTTCCGGTACAAGCAAAAAAATTAACATGAGGTCAAAGGCCAAAAAAATAGGTTTTTCGTGATTTGCTTCAAAACGATCAGTTTTATTGCAAAATTAGTTCTAACAAAAATTGTAGATCATCAAATTATCTATAAAAAAGGTGTCAATAACTTTTTTCACGAAAGCTTCCGTTTCTAAGATATAACGATTCAGAAAGTTGTAAGCGTCATTGTATGCACAAGTTTCCACGCCACCTTTGAGGTAGTGTACTTGAAGCGTTTTTTTTTAAGTGATTTCCCCAGTGGGCTTGTTCCACTGGTCTGTTGTGATAATGTCCAGATAAAAACTATTGCATAATAAGATTTTTTTTTCAGTAAGATATTTTTTCTTTTGCATATAAGATATTAGGATTGGAATTGTGAAAAGCGATGGAAATTGAAACACATTAAAAAAATTTATCCGTCCGATTTGTAATCTTTAATAGCTCCTTCTTGCTGATCTTCTTCTTCTTGATGTTCTTCATTCCGGCTGTGTGTAAATTGCGTCAATAACGATGTATCCTCTCCGTCAGTGTCAAAAGCATCCTCCGCTGTTGTTAGTTCAACATAAGAACATGACTGGCCTTGAAAATTCGTGCATGCACGAGAACAAGACAGTGCAACTTATTTGCGACCACATTTAGCACTGCATCATTTTTTACAGTTGCAAAAAATTTTGTTCAGCTTTTTTTCCGGTCCACGCTTGAACTTGGTTATATACCCGAAAAAGATGTTGATGAGCAGCAACTGAGGTTGGAGGAAGACAATAAGCTAATT
>WSXT02100068.1:0-11471 GCA_011762715.2 Neuroterus valhalla
TGCTTGTATTGCTTTCAGAAGCCACCCAGTCACTCCATATTCTTTTAAGACCTCCCAAAGTTTAATTCTATTTACCTCGTCGAAGAGAATAAATGTAGAAGAGTTGTTTACCTAAAATGATCTACGGATTCTTTGTTAATTATTTTGAATCCGGACACGTTGTTTTTGTTTCAATAAAAAAAAAAACATGAAAAATTGGAAAACAGAATTTTTCGAAAAACATCAAAAAGTGCAAAAAAATTAACAAATAAAAGTTATTTACCCAAGAAGGATCTGGAAACTCTGTTATGGATCATTTCTAGATGAGGTCAATAAATTTCCTCCTGACCATAAAAAATAGGTTCAAAAATAAATAAATTGGATTCCTGGGAAAATATCACGAGAGACAACATAAAATAGTCAAAAGTTGTGTCAGAAGAGAAGATTCACAAATTTGCAAATAACTTCTTCCGTAAACATACATTGAAAACAGAAACTCAACATTCTAGAAAAATGACTCTAGTACAGTAATTGTTTCATAACAAAACTGTTTGA
This sequence comes from Neuroterus valhalla, assembly GCA_011762715.2. Classification (NCBI taxonomy): domain Eukaryota; kingdom Metazoa; phylum Arthropoda; class Insecta; order Hymenoptera; family Cynipidae; genus Neuroterus; species Neuroterus valhalla. Next base: position 535 of record WSXT02100068.1, read on the forward strand.
GGTAATAAGATCCTCACACTCTCAAGAAAGAATGCACGCTTTTAATATTAATTTTAAAATATGAGAATAGGTTTGTTCCAAAATAAAAGACTAAATTCAATTATAATATTATACATTTTCCAAAATGTTATACATTTTTCAGGATAGCTGCGAATGAATATTACGGATCAAGGTATATGAATCAACATAATGAACATTCCGAAAAAGGGGCGAAGAACTCACAAGGTTTTGGAGCCTTATTTTAAACAAAAATATGTACAGCGAACGTCATCATAGTGATTATGACAGTGGGTGGTGGTAGCGATGATGGAAACGTGGCTAGATGAGAAAGGATGGGAAAGAGTGAGGGGAAGGTTGCCAAGACGTTACAGTTGGCGGGTACAAATTGCAAAGAGGAAAAATAGGAAAGGCAGAACAATGGGAGGAATGGTGATGGGCATGAGGAAGGAATATCTAGCAGAGAAGGATAGGAGAGTGGTGAAGGAAGAAATTAAAGGATTATTGGTGGAAGAGGTAAAGATGAATGGAGAGAGATGGAAGATAGTGGGAGTGTATGTGAACGGTGATATGCAAGAGAAATCTATGGAGATGAAACAACGGATGGAAGAAAATGAAGAGGGGGTTGGGCTTATGATAGGAGATTTTAATGCAAGAACAGGAGATAGAAGAGGAAGGGAATGGGGAGAAGAGCGAAGGAGAAAAACTAAAGACAAGATACTTAATGGGGAAGTAGAGGTAGGGGAATATATAGATTCTGATCACTCTCCTTTAATACTGACGATGGACGGTGATAAGAGAGCTAAGGATATGGTAAAAAAGGAAGTCAAGGCAGGTGGACCTTGTGGACCCGAAAAAGTGTACTTTTTTTAGGAATTTTTTTTGAGGAAAGCATTAAAGATAAAAAGCTGAAAATTCTTCTGGATATGAACATCCATTTATTTCAATAATGCAATTTTTCAAATTGACTGAATGAATAAAAGGGGGGAGGGGGTGTTCATCAATACCGGCATGTTGGTGGGGAGATGTCTCCCTACCAGAAGTGATTCCGTCAAAACCCGTGATCCGAAACAAAAAAACCGAACACATTCTCAATTTGTACCGTATTATCTATTGAATGAACTAGAATTATGGAAAGAAGCTCGAAAATAAAAACGTTATGAAGTTTCGAAAAAAAATTACGATTTTCGCACTTTTTTTTCCTGCACGTATTATTTTTTTAATTGAACGATTTGCAATATTTTTGGCTGATTCTAGTTCACTTGTTGGAAAAAATCCTAAGGAACATTTAAAAAAATGTTGTTAACGATTGGTTCATTACAGCGTCTTCAATCACTTCCGGTAGCAGGAGAACCTCTCCACCTTTTTTCAATTAGTCAATTGTAGAAATATAGGAGTGGTATTTAGAGTATGCTCTGAAGGATTAGAAGAAAAGGATAAGGAAACTCAATTGATAGGAAGATGGGGAAGGATTAGGGAGTCAAAATACAATAAATGGTGTAAGGTTATAAAAAACGAAGGACTACCAAAGTATGTGGAGGAGAGGTGGGGAGAGACGAGATGGACAAGAATAGCAAGATTTGGATTGGGGAACGAGGTCAGGGAAGCAAGGTATTGTCAAGAAAATGAGAAAAGAAAGGGCAGAATATGTGAACGGGAAGAAGAAACATGGAAACATGTATGAGAAGGATGTATGAGAGGAATGGAAGATAAAGAAAGCTAGCAAGAGAACGTCGTAATGATTCTGGGGGAGGAAGGATAGAGGAAGGAGTGGATGAGAGAGTTGGAGGAAGCTAGAAGAGTGAACAAGATAGAATGAAAGATTGATTGTGTGAAGGAAAAGATTGAATTTAAAGAGAAGTGAAAGGAAAAGGAATCGGAAGTCACACAAAAATGAGGTAGATAAAATTGTACAGTAATAATAAGTAGATTTTACTAGAATAAGGTTAGGCTGCGCTCGCTCGTTCTCGCCCGTACGCTCAAATTGATGATCAATAAAAAAAAAAAAGATTTAAAAAAAATGCTCAAGCACTCGATCGCTTGTAATTCTCTCGATCACTCGCTCGCTCGCTCTTCGTACTTAAGGCACCCCATCTATCTGCGTTATGCGTAGAAATAAGAATTTCATGTGTATAGATGTATATATTAGAAAATAAGTTAAGTTAAGAGAAAAGAATAAACATTTGTGGTATGTAAAGGAACGGAAGTTATGTAAACCCTTAGGAGACAAATTATGGATAAAGAAGAAGAAAACAAAAAAAAATAAGACGACGAGAAACATAATTGAGCCGCCAAGAGAAATGTGGAGAGAGGTCCGCAGGAGTGAGAATGGCATCAGGTAATGAAGAAGTAGCAGTCAACGATGAAATTTCAACAGGTAAGATTAATTTTATAATTCCATTGCACTGTTGAGCCCTGATAATCTGGGATTTATAAAATACCTCATATCTATCAGTTCGATAGATACAATAAAAGTGTATCAGAAGAAGAGTATATAAGGATAAGAGTCTGAGGAGTGGTATAAAAAGTGATGAAAAGTTATTAACTTATACCTTTAAATATTAAATATGGTGAAAATGCGTATTTGATAAAGTAACAAGATACTGGTCAAACAACCACCGCAGAGCCCTTTGCCGAAGAAACTGTCATTCACAAGAATGAAAATAGCTCTCAGTAGAACTGCGGCAAACTTCCATCACGTCCAAGTCTAAGAACACCATGAGATAAGTAAGTAACATTTTCAGATGAATTCACAATGGAGAGTCGAACTCTGCTTTGCTCCAGGACACAGAGCAGCAAAAGCAAGATTGCCCTTTCAATTCATCTGGCTAGAGCCACAGCATATCCCTGGCACATGAGTATGGCGTGGAGGCTTTTTACCAGTAAAGGCGTATAACCCTTGACAGCACCGATCATGAGGACAAATAATATATTCGAATATTCTCGTTATGATCTATGTAGCTGCTCTTTCAGGTCTTTATATTCCTTTCTCTTTTTACTGTCCTTGACTGTAACTTCTTCAGAGCGTTTGGTAGGACAGGGTCACGTCCAACACTATAAGAGTGACAAATTTTGTGAAGGGGTTCTCTCAGGGTCGCATTGTGTCTGCAGATAAACGCCGTTCCTGCGTGAGTGAGACAGCTGGAAATTACGTGATATTGTCGATCAGAATGTTCGAGACACGCCTTGGATCGATCGCTAGAAACTTTGGATCTAAAATGTCGTACCAAAATTCTGAAGCAAGTGTAACACCAGCCGGAAACATAGAAATGAAATTCTCTGTGCTCGAAGTTGAGATGCTTCAGAGGGAGCAAACGTTGATCTTAGGGAGTTTCTGGCCAATGATACGCAAGTACAGAATTGGCAATTTTGTTGCGATTGATTACTGTAGTTCCAGCTCCAAGGGTTAACTTGTTGACGAACCTCCTGAGGTTTCAATTGTGTGAAAATACCGTTCAAATAGAAAAGAGATTCAAATAGATGGTATTGTGAGTAATACCTGCTCCTTCTAGGCATCTAATGAGTTTACCTGGTCAGTTATATTTTAGGCAATTTATGTTTGCAGTTTGTGCTAGTTTGAACATACATAGTTTTGCATAGTGCGGAACTTTCATCCCGATAATCCTTGCCATTCAATTCAGCGTCATTTTCAAAACTTGTTAAGACCCGCAGGGTAGACCAAGCTCTCGTGAGTCCTAGATAACATATTATAGGCCACAGTTGAGGGTGAGTTGACTCTGATAGGAGTTGCGAGTGCAAATAGTTCAAAAACATCTACCCTGAGAGTACCTTTGTATTCCTTTGTATTCCAGGCCTAGGAGTCCCTCGATAACTTCACCCTTCTTGAATATGGTGCACTTAGTTTTCTCCTTATGAACAGTAAGTTTATTCATATCGCAATACTCCAGCAGGCCACTGAGTTTTCCTAGAACGTCCACTCAAGATTCAGCTAGAATATTTGGATCGACCATATGAATCAACAGAAAAATATCAATATCACATATGAGTGAAAGACCAGCAAGGAACAGTTATGCAGAGTCTGGCCAGATCACCCTTACTTTCGATTAAACAAAAACGTCTTCAGGCCTTCACCGCAATACGTTTGCTTGCTAACGCTATCTGACGCAATCTGACTCGACGGTTGAGTGTGTTATGTCCCAACTGTTGGTACAATAGCAAACCTTTTGCTAGACCCCTTCCAGCTTGGGCAAGAGAATCATGTTGTTTGTTGCTGGCTTATAGGTTAAAAACCCAGAACAGCGGAAAACGGTGTCGAGGGAAATCATTGATTGAAAAGGAAATTTGTTGCCCAGAATTATGAGAAAATAAACAAAGTTTCGTTTTCAGCTTACGCACTCTGAATGCAGACTTGACTTGAAACAGACTTGATTCGTAAGTCCAAAGTGTCTAAGAACGATTCAATTTTTGTATTGATAGAGTGAAATAGGTTCGTTCAATTTTTAGTTGGTCTTCACGCCGCTGGGAATAAGGTATAAGGCGTCGGAAAATCATACAGTCGATCAAATCGTATTCTATGTTTATTTATTAGAAGAGATGAACATAGTTTCTTTTATTGCTCCCATAAATTCGCAGAGGTATTTTTTTCTTGTCATTTTCCTTCAGAGAGCTCTTCTTCAATCTGCTGATGCGAAGTGGTCCGCTTAAATCAATTGAAAAAATGTTCCATTATCTTTTTTAGAAATAACATGGTTGATAAGTGCTAGGAGTGGTTGAAGGGAGCAAATACAAGTTAAGGATGGATCTGGTGGATAAACGTGATTTTTAGTCGGAGTAAGTAGATGTGATGCATGAGGGTTGTAGATGGATTTGGTATATTCAAGTTGTGCATAGAAGTTGTTGATTAGCGTAGCAGATAGGAGTCGTATATGGAAGTTCTGCTTGGAACATGTGTATGATTGTGGTAGATGCAATTTATAGACAGAAGTTGTTGATGGCTGTGTTGGATATAAGGCTGGCGACACACTATGCATTTTCGCCGGACGGGTTTTCCGGGATGTTACCAAACGGGTTGGGGCTTACCGAGACACATTGTCCGATGGGAACGGACGTATACGTGACAGATTGTAGTACAATTCGAAGGCATAACGTCACAGTGTCATGTGATGAAAATAAGACATTATTCGCGTACTGCAGGCAGAAGGCTTAATAAATATACTGATTCGTCGAAAATATTTGATCGATTGGTATATTGAAGATCCAATCCAAACATTTTGAAAATTTCACTGTTTGTTGACTTACTCATCCTGCCGTCCGGTCATTCCGATTTTTCCACAGCCTGCTGCGTCAGGAACCGTACGGTACGGCAAAATGGGATGAAAATATCACTGCGCATTTTAAATTATTTGTCGTCTCCATCCGTGTAAACCAAACCGCTGAAAACGCATATTGTGTCAGCAGCCTAAAGACAAATTCAGACTAGCCATTCACGGTTGCGGTTCGGTTCTCGATTGACCGATGCAGCTAACACTATGCCGATTCAGCTTTACGTTTCTCATTCTCACGCATGCGCGGTTCATAGATTAAAGTGACGTAATTGAGGTGCGACAGGCCTCGTGGCTTTAGCGAGCGCTCTCATTGGTTACGGTTGCGAACGGCACGGTCCGTTGCGTTTCGCCGGTCCGGTTGGACTATCGGCCAATCATCGCGTACTCAGTCCCGGTTCCGGTACGGTTCAAGCATTTAGATTCGATTCCAATTCCAACCGCGCCGTTCGCAACCGTAGCCAGTGAGAGCACTCGCTAAAGCCACGAGGCCTGTCAACTGTTTCTTGAGCTTGTTGGTTTTAATAGTAAACGTCACTCACGTCACTTTATTCTATGAACCGCGCCTCTGTAAAATGTCTATCCTTAAGCTTGAACCGAACCGGGACCGGGTACGCGCTGATTGGCCATAAGCTCAACTGGACCGGCGAACCGCAACTGAGAACGGCTAGTCTGAATTGGCCTTAAGGAGTGAAAACGGAGTGATTGAGCGTAGTGGATGGGAACTGTAGATATAAGTGGTGGGAGGTGGTAGTATATTGCACTGAATTATATGGTAGGAACAGCAAATGGAAGTAATGTATCCGAGTGGTTTCGCAACAGTGTGTACGACCTTACCTACTAGTGACATATTTTACACATGCATTTCTTATCAGTATTACAATATCCGTTTTTGTTGTGAGCATTCCAACATGATAAATTACAGTTCTGAACGTCTTCACCGACGTTCGGATCGCAAACTGCTTTACTGTTATAGTCATTCGATTCACACTCGCCCATTATAGTTTCTATTCCAAAAACCACAAGGAGGAACATCAGGACTAATGAAAAAACTATTCCCTTCATTCTGTTGATCAGGAAGAACTTTTGCGGATCGTAATCTATAAATGAGAGTAAAAATATGATAGAAAATCATCTCTGCATGCGTTTATTGATGTTGTCCGTGGATATTACAATTCTATTTTGCATTATTTCAATGTTTCTATCAATCAAATTTGTTTCGTTTGTGAGTCAAATAAACAATTTATTCTTTTCGGAGGGAAATCAAATTCAAGAGATTCTGTCACAGGGAATATTCCAGGAAACAATTAGTTTGAACAAATACTCTGGAGTATTATCATTACCTAAATTGGCTAGAAGTTTGACTGAAAGTTTGAAGTTCGAGGATCACTGCAGAATTTCGCTGAACGTTTCCTGAAAAACAACGGTGATGTTGTAATTAATTCATTCCAGCAATGAGTACATTCACGGAAAGACTGAATGATTATTTTTTTATTGGAAGAATTTTAATATATTCACAAAGAACATAATTTCTAAGTGCGGAAACCCGGTCTTCTTCAGAGAGAAAATTTTTTCTTACAACTGTTTTCAGCAAGACGGAAATCGGGTTCAAACATTGATACAGCAATCCGAAAAAAAAATTGATGGGTCCAGTAGAGGTTAAGACTTCTTGAAAGAAATCTCATAGCTCTTCGTATTTCCGAAACATTGTATATCGGATAACATCATAATGAAGACATTTGAACTGGAATGTTCATTAGATTCATGACTTTGGTAGAGATTGGGAAATTTTGAAGAACAAGTTCATTGAATTCTTATATTTTTGGAATATCTTATGCTGATATGAAGCCCCTTCTATCCATCAATATCAAAATGTTATGAATATGACTATTGCATCAAAAAATGCAGCAAAGGATAAGGAAATATTCTTGTTATTCACATCTCTTTCAAGTCTTCATTTACACATTCTTTCCATTCATTTTTTGGTCTGCCTCTGTGTGCGCTTTCATTCACTCTGCCTTGATACACTTGCTTCGTTATTTATTCTTCATCCTTTCTATCGAAGTCACCAAATCATCTCAGCAAAATTGTTTCACTCTTGTCAAACAGTGTTTCTTCTGCACAACATTCCTCGAGAACACACTCATTACTCCCTTCGTCCATTAGCGTTTCACCACTCATGTTACGCCATTCTCAGACATTTGTCCATGTATATGTTAAATATCCAAGAGGACACAACGCATCCTCTTCCAACGCCCTGCTTATGTCAAACAAATCACTCAGTAGTCCATTAGCACTCACGCTTACTTTGCTACCATTATATATTGCTTGTATTGCTTCCAGAAGCCACCAAAATCCTTTCCTTTGTTACTCCCATGACTTTATTATTAAGTATTTTGGTCAATATTCTTCCTACAAAACTCAGAAGATTTATCGCTACCTAATATTTACAGTCGCCTAGATCACCCTTTCCCTTGTATATTGGGAGAATAATCGCCTTTCTCCAATCACTCGGAACTTTGCTATTTGCAGCACGCATATTCATAAATTCACACAGCTACACAATTAAGTTTCCGCCACTGAACTTACGAATTTCTGAGGGAATACCATCCGCACCGGCAGCCTTACCATTTTTTAGTTTTTTAATTACGGAAATAATGTCATCGATACCGATTTTGCTTCCGCCCCCTACATCGGAAATGTATGCGCTTTATTTTACTAGTATATTTGCTTTCCTCTCTTTATCCTTATAATCATCTAAGAGCATAGTCCTTTCCCTATTGCTTAGACCTCTAGTATTCTCTTTTGGGAGGCTATATACTCTGATCGAGGCCACCTAACTGCGAAAAACGGGAACACACCGTCCGCCACATTCAATGGGACTAAAAATGGCTCTCTCTCTCTTTCTCTCTCCCTCCCCCCCTTCTTGTGTAGCAGCAGCGAAGCTTCTGTCGGTGTTACCGCGACCAATCTACTTTTTTTGTACTTCTGGTTTTTGCCAATCTTCTATTCTGACTCGCGTCTGTTTTTATTTTTTATTAATTTTTCTTTCCCTTTCTTCTTGACCTAGATTAATTTTTGAAACTATAAGATTGGCACCATTGTCGCCTTTCTCCAACCACTTGGAGCTTCGCTATCCACAGCACGCATAATCATGAATTTACACAGCCACACAAACAAATTTTCGCCACCAGAACTAAGCAATTCAGAGGTCATACCATCTACACCGGCAGTCCTGAAATTCTTCATTTTTCCAATTACGGAAATAATGTCATCGATACCGATTGCGCTTCTGCCACCTACATCGGGATTGTCCATTGTATCCTTGCATGTATCAATGTTGTTATCGTCCGTGCTCAGTACTAATAGTACCTATGCTAGTCTCCTCAACCCATCTCTATAATGGTTTCTCATTTCCCTCAAAATTATTTTGCATTTCCGTATCTCCTTTCGTTTCAACTTTATCCTTGCTTTTTCAACTAGTATATTAGCTCTCCTCTTCTCATCCCTGCAATCATTTATTACTTTCGCCTGAATCACATGTTTCTATTAGATCATTCAAAGAGTCCCAGAAGGTGTCTTTCGCCTCTTCACAGTCACCATCAACAGGAGAATAGCATGCCACAATGAACAGTCTTCTGATTTACACTTTCAGTCTAACGCATAGTAACCCGTAACTCCCGTAAATAGTACACCTACTACGTCCAAAAATCATTCTTTTTTACCATATTCATCCACTCGATCCTTTTGAAACTTGAACATGTCACTTCCATCTGCGCTGCCCTTGACACTGGTGTTCTTCAGAAGTGGTCACTTGTTTCAGAACAAGGGAATGCTTTCTTGTATTTCTTCGGAATGGAAGCTGGAACATCTTGGAAGCCATTTCTTATCTGTCGTCTTCTTTCTTATCAAGGAATGAAAAACCAATGGAAATCCCCAAGTGTCAAAATCTGCCCTCTTGAAAAAGCACCGTTCCACAGTGTGGTTAATATGTATTCTGGGTTCAAACAATTTCATGGTCCACGTTTCTTGACAAATTTTCTTTTTCCTATTGGAGATTATGATGAGCTTCTTCGGGTTGCTTATAAATGTAGGAAATTCATTCTTAGTTGGAATCTCTCTGTGTAATCGGGACAGTAATCTTTCTTATGTATATGTTGCCACCTATCTTTAGTTGTTTCTGACAATTACGATACAAGAGGAATTGATCCTCGGGTATTTGAACCACCATTTTTTTGTATATCACCATGCATCTCATCATGATATCGTTAAGAAAAAATGTATTGTCTTTTTAAGGTTGAAGGCTTGAGCATGAGAACTTGTTATATTTCACCAAGCTTCATGAAATTGTTCTGGAGCTCAATTTTCTTTGATCATTAGTTTGAATGTTATCCTCCCTACGGATCTCAGACTACAGACAGACAAAGAGACGAATATACTGTCTTCAGACTACATACAGGCTACAAACTACTTCCTAAGAATTTTTTTCTCCGGCTCACAAGGGGACCTCTAGGTCACTAAATTTTTGTTTTGACCGATATACTCCCAGTGATGGACACCTACCAGAGGTTTTCTGAGCAAAATCAAGAAAGCGCAATTTTTCACCATTTTCGAGAAAAATGCATTTGAAGAATTATGAGCGCATGATCGTTGAGCTAGCGTAGATGTATTTGCAAGCATCTGGTGGCTCATCTGGCAAAGCGTTTCGCTGATAATCGCAAGGTTGCATGCTCGATTCTCGCTGCCTGCTCTTTTTTTCGAATGCAGAACTGTTTAATCATTCATTTCCCAATAAGTTTTCATAAAATTATGATTTTTAATAATTGTTCAATAATTTGTTTAAATGAAGATTCTATTTTAACTCTTTATTATCTTTCGTTGAGAAAGTTGTGTATTTTCTTTCAAATGATCAATTATATAATCATTCGAAGTATTTATATTTCTAATTCAAATTAGGCAATAAGTGTTTCAAATGAAAATTGCAATGGCTAAATACGAAATCTGAATGTTTCATACAAAATAAAAGAAACAAAACACAGTAATAATCAGTCAATCGAAGGGCTCCACGACAAAACCATGAAAGTCCACTGGGACAAATTTTTCAGGAGAAGGGAAAAACCTTCTCAAAAATTGGATTCTAAAAAAGAAAAAAAAAGAGAAAGTACATTCGAGATTTGCTGAAGCTCTACAGATCTCAATAAATAGAATTTTGAAAAATGTAATACTTTTCAAGATACATAACCTCAAAAATCGACTGCGGTCAAAACCGTGTAAGTCGATCCAATTTTTTTTCCTTTTTTTGGTCCCAGTTTAATATAGAACGTATGTTTAAATTTTTCGAGACATATTCCGAGACGAATAGAAGGCTGGAAAGTGGAAAAGTGAGTTTGAAAAATCGTTTCTTTACGACAAAAAAGGCATGATCATCTTCCACTTTAAATTGCACTAGCAAAATAGTAAACAAATAGACCGGAAACACGTGAATTAATGCGACTAAGCATACTACGTCGAAGACGAATGCGCATGAGTGTCGCGCAGGTGGGCCCATGGCACTCACACGGTTGTGGAAGTCCGCGGATTTTAAAAACCCACTTCCGGTTTGAATTTAGGTCTATCCTTCCACGACGATGTGCGGTAGAATTTTAGATAATTATTAAG
>WSXT02100079.1:0-11470 GCA_011762715.2 Neuroterus valhalla
CTTAACAGATTTCTCCAAGATTTTACAGTTTTGTTTTCAACTCTAAACCTTGGTAATCAGTTTTCAATACAAAGGATGAAAGTTTTTTAAGATGAAATGAAATGTGAGTTTTTATAGATTTGATAACCAGAGTGGAAGTAAGACATGAATACTGGCATTTCCTATTCCTCTTGAAAAGTATTGATTTCAGTAAAAAAATTCTTTTTTTTTTTTTCTTTCTTTTTTTTTTTTTTTTGAGGTGTACAACGTTACATAAGAATTATTTCCAAGAACTTACATTTTCTGGAGAATTAAAATATTTCTATTTTAAACCAAATGCATAAATTGATTGTTTTTGCCGTTTAATTTACTCTAAGTGATGTACCTACAAATATGGAAGGGAAACGAAATCCTCTTCGGTCCGAAAAATAACGCTTATTGACACACCTCTTTCCGGTCCCTTTTTTCCTTTTTATGTGTCACTTATCTTATAATAAAATAAATAACTTGCACTTCTTTTGAACTTATAATGTCTTACTTAAAATTGTAATTTTCCTAATAAAAACCGCAGGAAATTCAGGACCTCGTTGTCGTAAAATTTAATTTGACATTACAATCTTTCTGTTACTCTATAGGTATCTGACGTCTTTATGAGGTCAGTTATAGTACAGATCAATTGAAATGTTGCCTGTTCACTCGAACATTAAGTGTAGGTAGTTGCACATCACGGATATTAGGAAGTTAGTCCAATTGGCGAATAGCACGTCGTTTCATTAGGATTAGAGAAAAGATATAATCTTGCAAATTCGAATTACTAGATTAATAATTCTTTAGTTTTCAAAACTTTATAATTTCAAAAATCATGTATGCAAGGATGCTGTTAAATTCTGAAATAGAGATGTCCAATATTGTTCCGTTGAAAATAAATATTGAAAAAAGAATTGGAGGCGCCGGGTATCGATCCCGGTACCTCTCGCATGCTAAGCGAGCGCTCTACCATCTGAGCTACGCCCCCAGCTGTTAATTTGGACCCATACTCTGGGGATTCACTCCCAGGATTCTGTTGAAAGTGAACACAAATTTGTCCATCGAGTTTTTTTATTGAGATTTGTACAAAGTATTATTATTAAGCGATTTCTAGAAGGTCGTTCAATTTTTTTATTTCTTTCAATCTCGAAACATGGTTCCTTCGAAAAATAGTATAGGAATAAGCTTGCATCTCCGGGGAGTGATTATTTCGGCTGTCTTATATTATACTAACACTTCCCTTTTAGTAGAAAATTGATTCAAAATGTTAAAATCTACAATTCTTATATTAATTCAATCTGTATGATCTAATAATCATGGAATCTCGGTGATAATCGCCGTTAGATTGGCTACTAATACAGGAATTTCGAGATTAATAGCTGATTTAAAAATCTGTGAGATTTTATTTTCATTGTTTTACTTTCCTCCATTATTTTACTTTTAGCATCTTTAGTTTACCCATAGCGTACCTTTTCCAGCTTTCCTGTTTGTTTTTGGAGTTGTCACAGAAATACATTCTTGAGTCATGTGTTTGAATCAATAATCTAATTTTTTAGCTTGGGCCCTTATAGCTTACTATCCTTTCCTAACTTCGGCTTTCACTCATAGGTGTCTGTATTTCGATTGCAATTATATAAATTTCACAGATAACAATATTTTGTAATAAAAATAACATGATAGCATTTATGGTTGTTGTATCGCATTTTTCCTACTGGCCTTTTCGTGTTCTTTTTGTTCGACATTCATCTTTGATTCAAATCAATTTAATATGGAATATGCAATGTTCTACATCTAATATGAATTCATTAAAAGCATTATTTATAGAGATAACACTTTTCACGTTAAAAGCTAATGTTGGAATACCGAGCTTTTCATTCTGGAATTTCACGATCAATAGCTTATATCGGTAATCTTGTTGTTTTTACAAGAATTTCATGATAAATAGCCTAGATCGTTAAATCGGCTATTCAACCGAAGAGCAAATTAGTTGGATTTGAAAAATAAAATATACTTAAATTGACCCAAACAGTGGTTTTTAATACAGAATACATATATTCCATGCAACTCCGATCACAAATGTCGTTTCATTCCGAAATTTATAGGGCAGTATCCGAGACCAGTGTTTTGAATTTAATAGGATATCAACTATAAACCTTATTATACATCGGTTTTAGTCATCTCCCAGGTGTATGAATTCAAATCCGATTCAAGCCTAGTTCCATTTCAATTGGATTAATTTCATACAACGAAATAAACCTTCTATTAATGTTTATTTTATAGTACTACGCAAGTGATATGACTCGAGGTGGAGGTCGTAGAGAAGGATGGGGCAGTGCCGAAGCTACCGAAATGGTTCTGAACAATTTATTTTACATCACTGCAAAGGTAGCTATTTTTAACGAATTATTAAGTATTTAGACTCACATTTGTCGAAGTCGAATCAGATAATTATCAATCTATGTCTTGCAGTCCTCTGATCAACATCCCAAGGAAACAGAAGAACTATGGGCGACACTTTGTGGTTGTTGGCCGAACAATCTTAAAGTTATCATCCGATATCTCATTATTCTTTCAGGAATGGCACCTCAGGAGTTACTGCCATACGTGAGTTTTCTGAATTATTCTAAGTTATTTTTTAACTTGAATATCAACCATTTAAAACAAAGAGCCCTCAAAAATCAATCATTTCTAGCTGGATCAATGAATGATTTCAAATAGAATACACAATTTGCATTGCAAATTATCGTTTTTTATTAGTGAAACATTCATATTGAAAAACTTGAAAATTAAACAAAATTTCAACTTTCAAGTATTTGAGTGCGCTGAAAGCACAATGATAGGTATCTTAAAAACTGCGCATTCACATCCTTTATTTTTTTTAATAAACTTTCTTGTACTTTAATTAATGAGAATATATTAGTTTTATGTGAAAATTGACTTTCGTGGATATAATGAAATCTCCACGTTTTGAGACCTCTGAGTTAGAAAGAACGATTTTCACAAAAATGTCTGTAATCTGTAGACTCGATAACTTTCGAAAGAATGATCATATTGGATTCTGCTTTGGCACAATTTTTCAAGGCCAAAAAAGAAAGGACGAGTTTATTAACCAGCTATTTTTGAACAACGGTTCTAGTTCAGCCATCGAAAATAGCTTTTTGAAAAAATAAAAATTCACATTTCCGCTCGAACTGTGCATAGTGCAAAGATATGTTGAGGAGCAAATATATTCATTTTGAAAAGATCCACAAATTTTGTTCCGACCATATTTTATTAGACTTAAAGTTTTTGTTTTAATCATGATAGGACTTGACAGAATAAAAAATTGTCATTTTCCGGCCAAACTATGGAAGACAAGGAGGAATAATAATGAGCAAAATTATTTACCACAAAAGGGTCTATGAATTTTGTTTGAATTATTTTCCAATAAGACGTATATTTTTTGTTTTAATCGTGACAAAAATTTTCGAACAGTAAGAAATGCCATTTGCTAGCCAAGTTATGCGAGATATAAATCTCAAAGGCGAGTAATTGATTTGAACCTCTTATCAATTGAAAATTAAAACAAATATAATAATATTCTGAAACGTAGAGATTTCTAACAGTTTGAAATATTTGCAACTCTGTGTACGCTTCACAGTGGGAAAATTTTTTAGCACATTTTTATGTTACTTTCCTGCAAATAGTATGTGTTCCTTATTTTTGATTTCCAAGATTTTGTATTTGCGATTCATCCTGTATGAAGTTACATTATTTCAAGTAACGAAATGTTGAAGGATTCAAATTCCAGCACCGTCGATATTGAATATAAGAGTTTCCGGAACTTGACAATGGAGAAGTTTTTTTTGAAGCGTTGAAAATTTGACGCATTGTAATTAAAGTATTCATAATTTTGCAGTTCTGAATTTGAACGTTTCGAATGTAGAGTCCTAAAGACGACAAAATTATAAATGTAAGCGAGCGAAGTTGAAGAATATAATAAACATTTAGAAGCATTGTATATTAGAAAATGTTCAACTTGTATTAGGCACTAGGTACTTGGAATGCAAAGGGATGATAGGAAAAAAATGTTATTATAGCGAAGTAAACAGTTTAATGAAACAGTTTATTGAAAACGTTTTAGAAATTTTATTAATTGCAAGTCAGAACTGTGAAAGAATGAATATTTTTAATCGTGAAGTGTTCGGGAATGAACCGAGGCAAAGTATTTCTTCAATTTCTTATACTATGGTCTTTTTTTATTGTAGGCGAAGCGTGTGGTTCTCTATTTGGCAAGAGCTCGCCCTGATCGTCTCGTAGACGAAATGATGACTGAACTGCAAACAGTAGAAACCCTCAACTGTTTGATCGAGCGAACAGAGACGCCTCCATTTTATCGCCTAACTAGTATGCGAAAAGCATCTTCTCATAGCGATGCTCCAGCAGCTGACCCTGCTAATCCTTCCCGCGACTTGGGAGTTGAAAAGGGAACCATTCATACAAAACGTCATTCTGGAGAAGATCCTGTAAAGACAGGGTAAAATTTTTCATCTACGATTCTCTGCCCGATATTTGCGTTTCGATTGTAACTTTCTTCATTACTCACTTACAATTTTCCAGTAGTTCAAAGTCGGACTCAGCCTTACGAGCATTGGCTGGATTCTCAAATCCTAGGACGGAGAAAACAAGAACTGCAAGCGGTCCGCCAATTCTTCCTGATGATCTCTCAACTCCTACCACCGAAACTGAGGTAACGTCAAATATTTATATCTTCATTTGAACTCAGTTTATTTTATATATATTGTCTTACGTAATACCTGAAGAACCCCTTCAAATTATTTTAAATTTTAATTAAATATTCTTGCAGATGAATACTGATGAGACATGTTACGTTTCACGCAATGTCGCTTCAGGAACAAACGGGAAAACCGTTTGCATTGGAGAAAAATTTGATATTCCTCAACCACATCCTTTACCGATGCCTGAGTATGGAGGATATTTTGCTCCTCTCACAGAATACTTGCCAGAAAGTTCCCAACCAATAAGCAGTTTTCACAGGTGAGTGCAAATATTTATGATACTTCGGAGGTGGGTTACGCTGCAATAGATTTGACTGCGCAGCAGTTTCACGGAATGACTGCTAGACCTGGAAACGGAGTAACAAAAATATATTTTTAATGTAAATGAGAGTATTCCCAAATAAAATACTGTTTGAAATTTCATGGGCGCTGACAAATATGTACAGCCTAGCTGAAAAAAAATACGTATTTTTTTTCTCATTTTGTAGCGCCACCATAAATTATTAACCAGTTTTCTTAATCTCAGAATTATTTATTCTCATTCATTTGAAGATGGATTTTAGCAACTTTTCGTATTTCAGAAATATCATGTAACATTTTCATGACGAGAGAAATTCTTCAAGAATGGCAATATTCGCAGACTTATTGCACGCTTTGATTAAGTTTGTGTGAAGCGAAATTTTCACATAATATTCTTCAAACCTCCCAAGATTTGTTTAAAAAAAGAACCACTCAAACGGTAAAAAATTTACAAGAAACGAAAGCGTTTGGGAAATTGAAAAAATTCATAATTGTACTTGAAGTTGACCCGTAAATCAACAGGTGAAGAATAATAATTGGTGAGTGCAATAACCCGCCAAGTTAAATCCTGTTAGAGACCCGAGATACAAACTTACTCAAAAATAACGTCTGTAAGTAGACTGCATATTTTCCGGTGACCGTGAAATTTCAAACAGTCATTTATTATGGACTATTCTAACGCAAATGTTCATTCGTGAAAGCATAAATATACGGAGAGTATATAATAAAATATATTCTCTCCTTCTGGCGCAGTAAATCCGAATAGCAGTTAGGGTATTCGGTCCTGTGAATAATCCTTCTATATTTCTTTTTCATCCCCACTTCTCTCGTTTATTGATAAAAATGAATCAATCATTAACCTTTTTAATCATTCGAATAATGATATTCCTAAGTCCCTTGATTTATCAATTACTCTTCAATGCCCTCATTCTTCAGTTTCAATAAATCTAGAACCATCTGATGGTTAATTTCTGTCTGCTAGAACGGTTACGAATACGTGCCTGACTAAAAGCGGTTCGCGCTACTGTTGCGCATGGCACTACACCGGGATAGGCACAGCAAACAAGGGGTCTCACCCGAGATCCTTCCCCATATTATGATCATGCATCTATTATCTCCAGCCTTCGTGCTCAGGCCCCCAGATCCATTTTTGAATCGATCTTGAATCGGAGATATAAGGATCGATTTTTTGACTATAAAGATCGATTTCAGTAAGATTCAATTAAGTATCGTTCTAAAATTGCTCTGGATATGTGAAGGATTTAGCCATGCAATATCGGAATAGTATATAATCTATTAAAAAGATCGATTATTTAACTTTAATAAGTGTCCTTTGAAGAATATATTTGGAATCGAACTTCCCCAGTGACCGGGACGTAAACCGCTGACGACCTGTGAAATTGAGTCCACTTAGGAGCGTTCACAGAAGGTGCTGTGAATAATTTGGGGAGTGATCACAATTTTGCCTGCTTTTCGTATTCAGGGTTACTACAAGACCTGGCAGACCTTTAAAAGTCATAGAATTTCGAAAAAATGACTGGAACTTTTTTAATCTTCTCCATTTCAAAGTTTTAATAATTTGGTATGTAGATGGCAGATGCTAGATGGCAGCAAGTCTACCAGTATCATTATTATCATTGCACTAAAATGTGTTACAATTCAATTTAATTGAATGCATTTTCTTCAAAATCACATCTGGAATACCTGGGAAATCATGAAATTTTGATACCAGACTCTTTTAGCGACCCTGGTATTGTAAAAACGAGATGAAACTCCAAACTTTTTTAACAGTATTTTCTAGACAGGGAAGATATAAACCTAGATGTTCCAGGAAAATAGTGCTTGTTGGCAGCGTTATGTATCTTTTAAACATTTCCCAGGTTATTAAACGCATGTAATCAATTACAGTGTAACTAGATTAAAATATAAACTAAATCATCTATCAAACACTTAATATCAATTTTGATTACTTTTAGGTGTAATATAGCAGTCATGCTGTTGACAGATGTCGTCGTAGACGGCATTCAATTAGACTGGGCAATTCACGTACCATTAATGCTGCACATAGTTTTCCTGGGTTTAGACCATTCAAGACCATTAGTGAGGGACCACTGTCGATGCCTCCTCTTAAATCTGCTGGTGGTATTGGGCGATCACCGTGATCATCTCGGTGTGGCACGAGTGTTACTAGCCACTAAAACCGAACAGTTAGGTTTAGGTTTATCAACTCCACCTTTGCCAGTGATTGAACATAACTTTACGGAAGTCGATCCGGAGTTTGATAGTTATCTATATGGTCCTTCAGCCGCTCTCCATCCTTCAACACCACCTCAGGCTAATTCTCCGCCACCGGCATCACCTTCTTCATCGCCTCCACCTCCACCGCCTCCACCACCGCCACCTCCTCCACCACAACCGCCACCACCTCCTCCTCCACCGCCACCACCACCGCCGCCTCCACCCCCGCCTTCTTCTATGAGTGTTACCCCAACTCATTCCCCTACGAATACGTCTACTTCTACCACTACTTGCTCGATGAATCAAGTGGCTCAATCTCTTGCTGATACTGCCAAAGTTCGAACTACAATTTATTCCTATGGTGAGTACCTTCCTGTGTTTGTTGAAATTATTTAACTTGAAATATACCCTATTGTGACCATGAAAATTGTGGTAAATCTTCACTATTTCATAACTTCAAAGATTTCTCAACGCATGGCTCTATAGCCAAAACTACTCACGCTAGTTATGTGAAATGTTGGAAAGAAATGAATCAGAACATTCAATTCATCAGTGAGAAATTATTATCATTCGCAAGTTAATATTACACGGAATTGTTCTCCTGCTGTCCCTCAAATTGGCTTTTATGTGGAGAGTGTCTTTTATAACACAGCAGTAAATGAATTTCAGTGAGGGTTGGATATAGTGGCAAAGCCAAGATGAGGTGGAAGGGGGGGGGGGGCATTATAATTGTACGGACATTTTTGTGTTTTAATGAAAGTGGAGCCACCTGATAGTTGGTTCTCGGCTATTGGACCGGTTTTTCATGCCCGAATTTGTTTTTAACCATGTTGTAAGTCTGAACTGAAAAACGTTTGCTTAAAAAAAGGAATCTAGTTCCAAGGAGATTGAATATCAAATTATGACCTAACAATTATGTAGAACTCATGTTTCAACTCTGAAAGTTGACCCCCTTTCTCCCTCTTCTTGAGAATACACAATTTCCAATTTTTTCCTGTAAGTTTGCAAGACCGAAGTATGGACGGCATGAATTAGTTCTATATATTTATCGAAAATGTTTACATTCAGGCATATAAAATAGGAAATGTAATTTATGGCAACATTTGAAATTTAAATTCAAGTGTAAATATATTAATAGTTATAGTCAGGTTGATGGCTGGGACGATGAACATTATTCCAGTTAATGGTTTGTCGTAAATCAAACTCCGTTTCCGGAATGGATTTAGCACATTGTTCGGTTCAGGTAATTAAAGGGTTGAATGCATCAAGAGGCACGCCATTCTACACTTTTTCAGGCGAAACTAAACGCATGTTTTAAATTCAGCAGGATCATTTAAAATAAATCAAATCAAAGGGGTCGGCAAGTCCCTCAAGGAAGAGTTCTGTAGCCTACAGGATGAGAATATACATCAAATAGTAAATTATATTCTCATAGCAATTCTACATGCTAAGAACTTCAATTTGGGCCCTGACCAAAGGAGACTAGAAGAAACGTTTTCAGCATAGGGATTTGAAACGCCACATTTCTTCATCTTCCTTATTTTTCAATCACTGATACACGAAAAGAAGAATATAACCTAGCAAATTAGGGTATCATATATCATAATTATACATGCCAAGACCTACAATTCGAGCCATCCCCAAGGAAAATCGCACTAAAAGAAAAGCTATCAGCAAGGGGATGTGAATAACCAAATTCCCTCTTTTTTTTTGGAATTTTCGATGTTGAAGTTTTTCACCAGGGTGGAGATAATAATTTTTTTTGTTCTTTTCTTTTCATTAACTAGTATGTATCATTCATTGTGAAAAAATTATCTCTAGCTCCGTCGGGGTTTTCTAATTTTTTCTTTGTTTTCAATCACTGATAGAAAAAGCAAAATAGATCAGTGGATGAAGATATTTTTCATCTATTACAATCCGGTTGGTTAACATTCATAAAAATTTTCAACCCTCTTTAAATTACGACAAAACTTATAATTTTGCAACTTTTTCAGAAATTTGAAATTGATTTGTACATTATTTAATACTGAATCGAGATTCGACAATTTTATCGATCTCAACGCATATTTCACTGTCTATGATTAATTTCAAGATAAATTTATTGCGCTCATGGAAGCACAGGAGGCAGCATTTCCAAATTCCAAGTTAGGAGAATAATAGATTTGGTTGGGTCCACGTCAAGTCATAAAAAGAATTTATCTTTTAAAATGAGATTTTGCTGTAACTTGGCGTATACAGTCGTATATTAGTGGAGAAAAATGCCCTCAATTGGTTTTTGAAAATGAAAAAAAAAACAGCAGAGGTATGGGACTTGAATTTTTTTTGTATTTTTGTTTTAAATTCCATATTTTCAGTTCTAATTAGACGATTCAACTGTCTTCGAATGTTTGTAATAGCATGTACTTTCGAATGAGAAAATTGCTGAAAAGTGGAAAAATATGTTCAAAATTTTTTTCCCTCTACGGCAATTTTCGCATTTGAAATTCCTCGCCATTATAAACATTTTACGACCTTGAAAAGTTGAATATATGATATGGAATTAAAATAAAAGTTATAAGAAATTGAAAAGTCTCATTTCGCCGCCATTTTCTAGAATCTTCAAAAACCACTTGGAGGAATCTTCCTGTTCTAATGTAGGATGGGGTACACTAAATTAGAGCCAAATCTTATTCCAAGAAGCAAATTCTTGTTTTGACTTGCCGTAGCCTCGACTATCTCATAATCTGGGAACGAACAGCTTTATTACTTGAAATATTAAATTAAACTGAATTGAAAATCATGGAATGATGTTTGCATTTACCTTCGTATCTCGAAGACGGTATATGTTGCAAGCAAATCTATTAATTAGAGAAAACTGTTGAAATACAGAAAATTATTCACCACGGATTGATGCGAGCACATTTTATTGAAGGAAGATTATTGTACCCTCAAAATTGTCTGATTTTCTTCTAAGAGTGCTCAAGTTAAAGGTCCTAGCATGTAAAGGTGTATAAGGGAGATTTAAAAAAATTATTTTATGGAATTAATTACGAACCCTTCCTGAGTTATACCTTTTTACTCAACAATTGAAAAAAAGGATATCCAATACGTGTAAAGAAGATGTTCAACTCTTCTTACTTGTCACTAGAGACCCTCTAAATGTTATCCGAACGGTTTCTTCTTTTACATAGTTTATGTTAAAGAGGTACAAACAGAATGTTTTGACGTTTGATTTGACGTAATTTTTTCCCCTCATAAAACAAGTCACCCCAAGTGCATCAAATAAAATCGTGATGTTTCAGTGTTTTTTTGTTGTTATCAGTATACAAATCACTACAATATAACATGTGTTCTAAATTGAGGAGACCTTCACACACAGTAAATCTATGTGAGAAGATGTGAATGTATGTAGATGTAATTCGTAATATGTAGTTATGTATTTGTCAACTATTTCACCATTGTGCAACGCTTTGATCTACATTTAGATCAAAATTTGACAGCTTGGGATTTAGTGTGAAATAAAATAGAATCAATATTTATTTATTTACAACCTCGTTAGGAGCCAGAAGTACTATTTTTTGTGTAAATGCTTTTCGTACACTTTAAAATTTGAAACCTCAAAAATCCTGATTTACAAGATAAATGAGTTACAGTATGCCACATCCACAAAATATTTGTAATGGAACTCTTTGAATAACAAATTTTCTGTAAAAATTCAAATAAAATGATAGTTTACATAATTTCATTGTATTGCATACCATGAATTAGACAAATTATTCCCAAATTATGGACTTTTAAGCAAAATTTTAGGTTTGAACATATTTTCATAAATTGTCATTTGAATTAAATTCAAGTCATCTATATAAGATAAGTGCTTTGAAGTTAGCAATTTTTCACGTACAGCAGTAAAAAGGACATGAAGCGATAAAATAATAGCTTTTCATTGACTTTATTATTTTTACATTCTCATCATTATAAGAAGGTATTAGATTCGTGTAAAATTTGACCCCCCCTCCCTGTTTTTATCAAATGTCCACGTTTTGAGACCCCCTGAAGCCAGAAAAATGGTTTTTACGAATGTGTCTGTATGTCTGTATGTATGTATGTATGTATGTATGTATGTATGTATGTATGTATGTATGTCTGTCTGTCTGTGAGCACGATAACTT
>WSXT02100090.1:0-11470 GCA_011762715.2 Neuroterus valhalla
TGAAGTAACTTGAAGTATCATGAAGTATCTTGAAATATACTGAAGTACCTCGAAACATCATGAAGTATTTTAAAATACCCTAAATCATCTTGAAATATCCCGAAGTAACTTGAAGTATCATAAAGTATCTTGAAATATACTGAAGTACCTTGGAAGATCATGAAGTATTTTGAAACACCCTGTAGCATCTTGAAATATCTTGTATCATCTTGAAGTATCATAAAGTATCTTGAAATATAGGGGAGAGTGTGGAGTTGTGAGCCTGGTTTTGTTTGTGAGGTATACCTTCCATAAGTATGCTGAACTACCTTCAAATGTCTTCAAACATCCTGAAGTATCATGGAATATGTTGAAGCATGTGAATTATCTTGAAGAACCTTCTAATGCCTTGGATTATATCTTGAAATGTTCTAAAGTATCCTGGAGGTTTATTAAATATCTTCAGGTACGTTGGAATATACCGAAATATATTGAAATATGCTGGATGACCTTGAAATATCTTGGAATATCATAAAGTACTCTGGAGTATCTTGAAATATTTCGAAGTGTCCCAAAGTACCAAGGAAAATCTTGAAATATCTTGAAATATTTTGAAGTCTGTGAAGTATCTTAAAGTAAATGAAATATACTGAGGTACCTTGGAATATCAATAATTTTCTTATATCTTGCAGTCATTCAGGAAATCCCAAAGTACGTCGAAACCTCATGAAATATTCCAAAACATCTTGAAACATCCTGATGTATCTCTAAATATTTTGATCTATCTGAATTATCATTGAGTATTTCCAAGTGAGCGAAATATCCTGAAGTATATGAAGTATCCTAAAGTACCCTGGAATATCTTGAAACATCCGAAATATCATGGAATATGTTGAAGCATGTAAAACATCCTGAAGAACCTTGAAGTGCCTCGGAATATATCTTGAAATGTTCTAAAGTATCCTGAAGGTTTATCAAATATCTTGAAGTATATTGGCATATTCCGAAGTATATTGAAATATTCTGGATATATATTAATATAATTTGAGATATTCTGAAGAACCTTGGAATCCCTTGAAATATCCTGAAGTATCTTGAAATATATTGAAGCATGTAGAATATTTTAAAGATTGTTCAACTTCCTACAGTGCCTCGATATATATTATATTATACCACGAAGAATCGCGAAATATTTTTGTGTAATCTTAAGTACCTTGGAATATCTTGAAGTACTTTGAAAGATTCCAAAGGACCTCAAAACATCTTGAAATATTCTAATTCATTTCGATTTATCATGATGAATGTTGAATCATTTTGAAGCATGTTGAGTATCTTGAAGTATGTAAAATATCCTGGAGTCCCTTAAAATATAAGATATATAAAAATTACCTAAGGTATCTTGAAACATCACGAAGTGCTCTGAATTGTCTCGAAATATTTTGAAGTATCCCGAAGTTTTATCTTGTCAGAAGGTCCTCAAGTTCCTTGAAATATCTTCCAATATCCTGAAGTATTTTGAAATATTTTGAAGCACGTTGAGTGTTCTAGAAGCATGCAAAATACGTTGAAGTAGCTAAAGTATCAGAAGGTATTTCAAAATTACCTGAAGAATCTCAAAATATTATAAAGCTCTTTGAAGTATCCCAAAATGTTTCGAAGTATCTCGAAGTACCTTGAAATATCTGAAAGCACTTCAAAAGATAATATAGTTCCTTGAAATTACATTGAAATCTTCTGAAGTACTTCGAAATATAAAGAAGTGTTTCGAGATATCTTGAAGTATTCTGAAGTATCCGAAATATCTTGAAGTATCTAAAATATCTTGAACTATCTAAAATTATCCTAATGTCAGAATTAGGTGTACACTCTCCAGTCGAGATGTCAATCCCTTGATGAAATGTCGTCTTTTTTGGCAAATTTATATTCTTCATGGGTTGAAAATTCATGTTTTTCGGTTGAAATTCCATTAATTGGATGTTATCTTTCCCAAGTAGGAAGAACTTTGACGCGAGCAAAGCCCACGTGTTTGATGACTGAGTATAGTAAACAAATCCTGAGTATAAGTAGGAAAAAAATAAACCTTTTCCTGTGGATCGAGTATTTTTTCACTGTTGGAATTTGTGAATGGGAATGAGTAAGGCTTTGTTGACAAAATCGGAACGAAATGGTAGTGGGTGTACTGGTAAATATTGTTGGATGTGAAATAATGAAATCCCACGTGTGATTTAAAATCCAGACGTCGAACCGTTGCTTTAAGTGGAGACAACTTTATATGTCTGGCACAGAACATTTACGGGAACGTGAATGACCCGATGCTATGGTGAATGCCGTGAGGTCCCGTAATCGTTTTGCTTTTGCTGTTTTCGAAGCCCAAGGGCATTTCTAGTGAATCCGCTCGATTTAATCGGATCCCAGCTTCTTTTGGCACAAATATTAACGAGCACCTTGACCCCATTTTAGAAAAGTTCGATGAACGAAAAAGAAACTCTTGTCAACAATAACGGGGTTTATATTTTATGGCCTTATCAATTTCAGTGCGTGACCTAAAAGGGAAAACAATGATCTAAACCATCGATGGGAATTAACTAGTTCTTTTTAACTAGTTTCGTAACTATCTTCTTTTCATTTTCACGATAGTCATCCTGTGCAAATGGGAGAAGTAAGAAATGTGACCCCGGTGGCGCATTGGTCAAACGCTCTATACATCCATAATGGCGTTACAGTTCAAATGCAAGTGCACTAAAATGAATTTGAAAACATTTTGCAAAGCGTACTACATTAAATTGAAATTTTTTTTTTTTAAGTATTTTAAGACATTTTTCATGATACCTAACAATATTTATATCCGTATATTTCATTACATGGGGAGAGTGGGGAGTTGTGAGCCGGGTTTTGTTTTTGAAGTATATCTTCCATAAGAATCGATAGATTGTAAATTTTTTAATGTGAATTTTTCGAGAACATCTAAACAAAACTACTGGACACAAGAGTTTGAAAAAATCACCGTCGTCTTTAAAATATTGCAGATCGGCTACAAGTAAAAAAATTGGCATTCGTAATTTTGGTAGGGAGTTGTAAGCCATGTAAAAAATGTCAGAAAACGGCATATTTTTATAATTTATGTTTATTAAAGTAGTAGAAAATAAAATTAAGGATAAATTTCATGTAACTAGAAGATTTGACCAAATTAATCAGATTCGCAATTAACACAGGTGTATTGCCCGGTCGTCATATTGGCACTCTTCAAGTTCACAGCACGGTCATACATATTACAATGTATTGCGTTATTTCTATTTAATTTTTTCGGCATTGTGTCCATACAGATGATGCAGAATTCTTCATCAACTCCCTTCAACTCCCTAAAACTGGTGGCTCATAACTCCCCATATCGGACTTATTTAGAATGGACGACAAGGAATGTTTTGTAGAAACTTTTCCCTAGAGTTGTCTGCAAAATGGGCCTCAAAATACCACAAACACAAGTATCGAAAAAAACTTTTGGGTGCGATTCAACAATGAGTGATTCACATGAAGGCCAAGAACGCCTGCAGATGCGATGAATGCTCACTAAAAAGTTAGCTTGGGCCAAGAAAAACACTGAACAGTACATACAACAGACCTAGAAATCATAGCATGGCAGAAATC
Organism: Neuroterus valhalla; assembly: GCA_011762715.2. Classification (NCBI taxonomy): domain Eukaryota; kingdom Metazoa; phylum Arthropoda; class Insecta; order Hymenoptera; family Cynipidae; genus Neuroterus; species Neuroterus valhalla. The sequence continues at coordinate 3,625 of WSXT02100090.1, forward strand.
GGAATGGCTCGAAACTCCCTTAGGCTCACAACTCCCCACTCTCCCCTACTAAGAAAAATGTCCGAAAATAGCTTTTTCTTAGCGTATCAATTAGACGGTCCCCTTGACTGATAACTATCATTAATAACTTTTTGTTTTGCAACGATAGTCATCATGTGGAAACAAGAGAAGTAAGAAACGAGCTGATGTGGCTTCGGTGGCGCATTGGTCAAACGCTGAGCGATTAATGTTTTGATCATTCGGTTATCTTTCAACCAATGATAAAATGTAACCAGTTTCATCTAACTGGTAACTGTAATCAGTAATGTTTTGTGCGACGATAGTCATCCTGCGGAAATGAGAGAAAAAACGAGCCGATGTGGCCCCGGTACAGTGGGAAAAAAGCATTTTTTTGGGACCAAAATCAGCCGACTCCTCAATTTTCAACGGATCAGAACTTTTTTAAAAAAAATAATCATGAAGAATCGTACTTTAACGTAGAGGTGCATGTTTTTTGAATTTGTTATTCAACTTATAATTTGCAATTGGTTATATTTGCGATATTAACATAGCCTCATTCATCAATATTTCTTCACAAAGGTGTCGAATTAGTGACGTTCCTTTTTTTTGATGAAAATATAACTTGTAGATGAAAATCCTGTATTTTGTCACTTGTCATAAATAAATTATTGGATATAACTGTTAGCTGTTGCATTTTTGGATTTCGCATGTATTACTTACATAGGTTTTGTTGAAAAATGTGAATGATCAATTTTCAGTTGCGAACAAGCACCACGATTTATTTATAATTAATAGTTTAAACAATTTTTATAAACAAATTCACTTATTCAGAACATCTGTGCATCGGAAATTTTTATTTTCTTTGGAATCATTTATTTTCATCTGAAGAACAAAAATATTACACACTAGAATTCCATGAAACAACATTTGTCATCATTATAAACAGTTTTTATAAAAAATTCTTCTATTTGGCATATCTGTGTATCGAAGACATTCCTTTTCTATGGAATATTTAATATCCATCTGCAGAACAAGAATACCACACATTAGAGTTCCATGAAACAACATTTGTCATTGTTTCAAACAATTTTTATAAACAATTCACTTATTCGACATTTATATGAATCAAAAATATACCTTTTATGCGGAATCATTTCTTTTTGTCTAAAAAATAGAATTTGTGCGCAACTGACTTCCATCCAATAACATTTACTATTGTTATTAACAAATCATACAATCAAATTCACTTATTTAAGTGTCACAGCAATTGGCTACATTGATATAAAAACGTTTTCCATGCCGGATAAGTGAAGTTTTTTCACAGAAAAGAAAAATTCCCGATGCACGCATATGCCATATAAAGGAACTTGTTTATTAAAACTTCTTTATAACAATGTCAAATGTTGTTTCATGGAACTCTAATGTGTATTGTTCTTGTTCTTCACATAAAAATATGTGATTTCACAGAATAGAAAAATTCCTGATGCACACATATGCCATATAAAGGAATTTGTTTATCAAAACTTCTTCATAACAATGTCAAATGTTGTTTCATGGAACCCTAATGTGTATTATTCTTGTTCTTCACATAAAAATATGTGATTTCACAGAAAAGGAAAATTCCCGATGCACACATATGCCATATAAAGGAATTTGTTTATTAAAAATTCTTTATAATAATGTCAAATGTTGTTTCATGGAACTCTAATGTGCATTATTCTTGTTATTCACGTGAAAATATGTGATTCTACAGAAAATGAAAATTTCCGATGTACAGATATGCCAAATGAAAGAATTCGTTTATAAAAATTGTTTGAAACAATAACGAGTGTTGTTTCATGGAATTCTAATGTGTAATATTCTGCTTTTCAGATGGAAGTGGATGATTTCACTGAAAATGAAATTTTTCGAAGCATAGATATGCCAAATAAGTTAAAACTATTGATAATTATTGTTATTCGGTGCTTGTTTGCATATGAAAATTGATTTTGAACATTCTTATAACAAAATATATGTAAGTATTACATGCAAAATCGGGAAATGCAATAGTTAACAGTTATATCGATTAATTTGTTTAATAATTGACAAAATACAGGATTTTCATCTACAAGTTACATTTTTATTTAAAAAAGGAACTTCACTAATTCAACACCTTTGTGAAGAAATATCAATGAATAGGGCTATTTAAATATCGGAAATAAAACCGATTGCAAGTTATAAATTGGATAACAAATTAATAAATAACAAATTCAAAAAGAGTGCACCTTCACGTTGATGTACGATTCTTCATGAGTATTTTCAAAAAATAAAAGTTCTGATTCATTGAAAATTGAGGAGTCGGCTGATTTTTGTCCCAAAAAAGTGCTTCTTTTCCCACTGTGCGGTGGCGTAATAGGTGAAACGCTCCACACATTAATAAGAGCAACTTATCAACTTTTCGTTCATTTCTGCTGCAAATAAACTTCTTTGAATGGAAGCTTATCTGAACTGTTAAAAATTCTCGTTTTCTAAGAGGATAAATTTTCACAAAAAAAGTTAAATTATTCTTTCTCTGCCTGTCGTCTAATATTTTTTAATTCAAAATTTAACTGTTTCAGAGGGATATCATTTTTTTTTGTTGAAAATTTGAAAATTCTATTCATTTTCCAACTATTTCTTGGATTATAAACTCGTCTTTTTCATTCTTAAATTTACCTTTTTCGGTAAGAAATACAATTATTGAGTGAAAAAATAATTAATATATCGAAAATTTATATTTGCGAAAAAAAAACCAAAAATAAAAAACCAAATATAAAATATAAAAATATAAAATATAACCGAATTGTTTCTGATATGAAACTGAAATCTTTTCTGTTTGGAATATCAATTATTTCAAATAAATTTCTCCTCTTCTCCTGTCGACTTTTTTGTTTACAATGCGGTTTTCTTATTCTGTCAAAAATGTATTTTTTGACATGAAATTAAAGAATTGCATTACCGCTTGAAAATTTTATTTCAGCAGATAAGCAATCAACTATTCAATTGGAAATGTTTCTTTTAGGAATAAAGTTCTACAACCAGATTGAAAGTTGAACTGCTTTTGTTGAGAAATATTTGTTTGGTTGATGATGCATCATTCTAGTTCAAAATTCATCTGTTTAATTAGAAATGTCACTGTCTTGCGAAGAATGGATTTATGTTTGTTTAAAAATTATTTCCGAACGTAAAACCGAACTGCTCATATGTGTTTCAATTGTCTCATTATGTTTCAGAAATTTGATGTGCTGAATACAAGAATTGGGTGATAAGTTACCTAGAGAGTTTAATTTCTGACCGAAAAAAACAATTTGAAAAAAAGTTGAATTTGAAGCTGCATGAAAAGATTCTGTGGTCCCGGTGGCGCAATTGGACAAACGCTCCACACATCTGTACGAGTGATCAATAGAATAACCTCCACAACATTAGTTAGGATCAAAAAAAGTAAAAACGTTCGAAAATATAAATTAAAGCTACGAAAAGCAAGAAAATAGATTTCCCTTCTGAATTTGTAGAGCGATCAATATTTTGATCTTTGGATAACTTTTGACCAATTATGGAGAGTTACTAGTTTCTTTCAACTAGGTACTGTAATTAGTAACTCATTAATTAGTAACAATATTCATCCTGTTGAAAAAAGAGAAGCAAGAAGCATGCTTCTGTGGCCCTGGTGGCGTAATTGGTCAAAGGCTCGACACATCTATGGTGTCGTCATGGTTCAAATGCAAGCTACAATAGATTTTTCTTCGTTTATTATTCGAACAAATAATCGATAAAATAATTTTCGAAGTCACTTAAGGTTAAAATAAGTCAAATGGTTTGACAATGGAAATTTAAGATACGAAAAGCGTTGAACCAGATCTTAATTCTTCATCTTCGAAGCGATTAATGTTTTGATTCTTCAAATAAGTTTAGAAAAACAATGGAAAGGAACTAGTTCGTTTTAAGTAGTTAGTATGAAAAGAACCTTAATTCTAGCCACGATATCCGTTCTGTGGAAACAGGAGAAACAAGATACAAGCTCACGTAGCCCTGGTGGCGAAATTGGTTAAACGCTCCACACATTAGTGGCGCCACAGTTAAAATGCAATGGAGAGCAGATGTTTTTATTATTCGAGGAAGTAAAGACTTGTAACTGTCTGAAGTTGCTTGAGATCGGAAAAGGGCAGATTATTTAAAAATAGAAATCCAAGCTACAAAGAGCGAGAAACAAGAGTTCAATTCTTCATTTTTGAAGAGATGAATGTTTTGAACCTTCGAATAGCTTTCGACAAACGATGAGAAGGAACTAGTCTCTTCAAACTAGTTTCTGCATCTAGTTATATTTTTTCGCAATGTTAGTCATCTTGTTGAAATAGGAAAAGCAAGAAACGAGCTGATGTGGCCTCGTTGGTATAATTGGTTAAACGCTCCACACAGCAGTAGTATCTTTACGGTTCAAGTACGAGTCGCAGCAAATCTGTTCTTCTCTCTCCAAAAATAATTATGAAAAGTTATCGACAGAATTATACTATAAATTACTTGCGGCCGAAATATGTCAGCTTGTTTGGAAATGGAATAAAAAACTACGTGGAGTAAGAAACTTGCCTGTACTTTTTTGTTTTTGAAGAAATAAATTTTATGATCCCTTAGATAGCTGTTGATAAATAATAGGAAGTTGCTCATCCCCTTCAACAGGTAACAGCAACGTAACTTATTTTTCGTAACGATAGTCATTGTGTGAAAATAGGAGGAGGAAGAAACGAGCTGCTGTGGCCCTGGTGGCGTAATTGGTTCACCGCTTCCGACACCTGTTGCAGCGTCGGTCTTCTTCTTCAGAACAGCTTTCATTTGATTTCTTAAATTGAAAATCTAACCGTTTGGAGAAACCTCCTTTAATTTGTTGAAAGTTTGTATTTTTGGTTAAAATTGTCAACGAGTCTCCCTTGATGATACTCCTGTTTTGTTGAAAATAGGTCTCTTAGGCTTGAAATCCGAGTATTATCAGTTTAACGTTCCCAGTTAGAGTTGAATCATTTGTTCGTAAATTTTATTTATCCGTTTGAAACTCAGCAACTTCAGGAAAAAAACATTTTTCTTCAGCTCCAATTTATTTGTTTTCTTGCAAATTCATATATACGGGTTCCAAATTGTACTGTTCTTTCAAAAATTGATCTCTGACTGGAAATTGGACTGTTTTGTTAAAAATTCGTCTTTTTCTGCTTACAATCCAACTATTTCGGTAGGAAATTCAATTATTATGTTGAAAATGGAATATTCTATTGAAAATTTATATTTGTGGGTTGGAAATTCAACAATTTAGATCGATTTTCGAAATTTGAATTTCTGAGTTCCGTAAGAAAATAGTTCAAGGCGAATTCCTAGAGGATTTTGGGGTGAATTGTTTTGAACACAATGTGTGCAAAATGCATTTTTACACACCCATATAAGTGCGTAAAACGGCTTATTACGATACAATGTGTGTAAAATTAAAAAAATAGCTATCGTTATATTCCTTGTTCCCAACAAAGAATAGTTATATGATGAACCTCGTGCACGTGATACCCACGCGTGTGTGAAATCCTCTTTTACGCACATGTTGCATAATGTACTATTTTGCTTATAAAATGAAAACCAAGCGTCCTATCGGAAAATCGTTCATACAAAATTGTAGATCTTCTTCAGGTAAACAATTTTTTCTGGAAACATTTTTTCTCTTCTTGTAAAATTCAGCCAGAAAATGGATTTTTTAATTCTTAACATCATTTTTTACAATAGAACAGAAACCAACCGTCTTATCAAAAGATCGTTGCAAATTTATTTGTAGAACTTTATCACGCGAATAATTTCCAACAGGAAATTTTCTTTACCATTTCGTATAAGTGAGCAGGAAAATGGATTTTTTTATTCTTAATATTATTTTCGACAATAAGACAAAAAATTCGCTCCCTATGAAAAAATAGTTGATGACAAATCGTAAGATCTTTGTTAGGTGAATAATCTTTAAGGAATTATTTTTTTCATATCTTGTATAGTTATTGTTGGATATGAATTTTTCAATTTCAAATATCATTTTTTCCCAAAAAAAAACAAAAACTTCGGACCCTGTCAAAGTCTTTGGTAGGATGTTTGCTTTTCGAGATTGAAGATTGAACTACCTACTTGGTTAGAAATTAAACTACCCATTTAAATATGGAACTTTTCCGTGAAAAATAAGCTTTTTTGTTTAAAAACCATACTTTTGGGATAAGAATTGAACTGTATGGTAGATAATTCATATTTTTATCTTCGAAACTCAATATTTCAGTTGAAATTAACGTTTCTGGTTGAAAAATATAGCTTATTTCTTGGAAATGTCTACTTTGGTAGATCAATTTACGATTTATGTTTGTTTGTTTGTTTATTCATTCATATGCCCGTGGTTATACCATGAGTGGGGAACCAAGAAATATACATGTTTGATTACATTTTCATCTTAGTGGTTACGTTACAACGACGTGAATAAGATAGCGATGTGATTACAAAAATGTGAAAGCTGAAAAGCTTGAAGAATTATGTTAAAGTTATGTTGAAGATTTATTTTTTTCTGGTTTGAAAAAATTAATATTTGGCTGAAGGTTAAACTTTTCATTAGAGAGTTTATTTGCCTCACCTTTTTGTTCGAAAATTCGTTTCATATTTGGTAGAATATTAGTTTTTTACCTGAAAATAAACTATGCCTTCCAATTTTGGTTCAAAATGATCCAAATATTTCCTTGGAAACTTTTACCTCTCAGAATTAAACTGTTCAAAATTTTTATTTTCCGGAGGTTTGAAATTCATTGTTCCGGTTGGGAATTCAAGTAGTTCGTAAAAATTGATCTATTTTGTTAGAAATTAATTTTTTGTTTCAAAATTCATCTTTCCCTTGGTTGGCGGATTATTTTTTTTCTGAGAATCCAAACACTTGTTCAAAAAATAAACTCTTCTGTTGAGAAACCATAATTTTAGTTGAAAATCCAACTCTTTGGTTGAAAAATTAACTGTTTTATAAAAATTCGATTTTTATGGTCAAGAATTTTCATTTCTAACTGAGAAATAAACTAATACATCATTGTTTAAATATTAATCTTCTTTTTTTTTGATGCATGTAGTTCATGTGAAATTTGCTTGTAAATTAATTTTTCATCTGACATGTCATTATATACTTTTTTATTTCTTACGACTTTATTTTTGATTGTTTACGGAAAGATGAGAAATAAAATTCTAAAAGAGACCATCCTTGGAACTTTATTTGTTTATACAAAAGTGCAATAAACAGGAAATCAAAAAACGGTTCTCAAAATGCTTTTGCAAGAATTAACGATGATAGAGATTGAGAATTCTAGGCGCTATGCTCTTTGGAAACGAAGTTTGACGTTTCGCCCCACTAAGCGCCCCTAGGCTATAGCCTACATTAGCCTATTGGTTAAGCCGGCCCATCTTCGGAGTTTTATGGGATTGTGAACTCAGTATATTGGTTTGGAGATTCACGTCTGCCGAAAATTTATTCAAAAAACGGTTTCTGCGCAACCGCAGGTAACGGAGCAAAAACTCGGACAACGAAAGGAATTTGGGGCATGAGTGTCAGTGGCCTATTGCGAGAGGCGGGTGAGAATCAGTGGGTAAACAAGCGATGCTGAATGAATCGCTTATTTTACGGGAAATTCTATTTAATTTCTTGATTGGAAATGATCAGTCGAATCGAAAAAATCTGCCCGCTTCGCGGGAACATTCTCATAGCGCGCTTCGCGCGTAGCTCGCTTCGCTCGCAAGTTTCAGCGCGCCTAGGGCGCGCGTCCACCGGATCTCGCGCTTCGCGCTCGATAATGTA